>JAITYZ010000108.1:0-11339 GCA_027744595.1 Paronellides praefectus | reverse complement strand
AAAAGTATAGCTTAGCTTTTAGCTATTTTATTTAACTGACTCGACTTCACTTTTGAATCTACAAAATTTTCTTTGGAAGTTTCTTTCTGTTTTTGTGCGACTATACATATTATTCTTGACACTGCATAATAGTTTTCTCTAGAAATTTCAACCAAGTTATTATTATACGGGCGTGTGAATGGGTACATGATCCCCTCCCCCGGCATCATTATTACTCATGGATGTGGTTCTCCGATGTGCAGTTTTGGAAATTTCCTCAGACAAGTCCTTACTGCTACTTTCACCACCACTCGTTGTATTATCACTGGTCAGTCCAACACTCTCGTCGTCCGCGTCATCCTCCACCACTTGCTTTTCTCCAACAATGTGTTGTCCAATTTGTGCTGCTTTGGAAGAAGAAGAGCTGCCACTACATCCTGGAATTGGGATCCCACCACCACCTCCATTCAGTGTAGCATTGCTAGGGTTTATCATGCTGGTGCGGTGATGGTGAAAGGTGAGGGCAGAATGCGGCCTTGCATACAGAGCAATCTTGTCCGGTTGATGGTAATGACCACTGCTACTGCCGAGGCTAGAGGAAATGCTGCTGTCTTCGGTAGACCCTGTGCGTCCACTTCCAAACTTTGTTGGCCGACATGGGGGCAAAGGTGGGGGGATAAAAGAGTTGCTTGGTGTGGCCAATGGGGTGGAATCCCGGTCTTCAGACTTTCTCTTTTCACTTTCTCGGCGGGCGTGAAGATCTTGTTTGATCTTGAGTCCGAGGGCTCTGCTCAGTGACCCCTGTGCATAAAACAAGAAGGAAAAATTCGTCAATTCACTTTTATTATCTTCACTTCCACGAAATCATAAATAAGACTTGGTATATTTCGTCATTTCCGGCAACAAATTAACCCTTTCTTTCACTTTACTTTTTTTAACTTCGTTGATTGTTTTTTTTTTGTCTTTTTAGTAGGAAATGTTAGGTTTTGTGCATTGTTATTACAAGTTAATTAATTATTCATGATTAATTAGTAAAAATAAAACTTTTTAGTTTCTCATACATACCTGTGAGCTTCTCCAAGTAGAAAACTGAGCAGTGTGAAAATGAGAGAGAAAATATTTCAAATGTTAGTTTGGTTTGGTTAGAGAGGGAAAACAAGAAAGGTAGCATTCTTGCATATTTTTTTTAAATCCTGCCTCGCATCCCATAAATGCATAACCCATTCAGGTTCAATCCAATATCAATTACAGAGTACACTTGTATGAAAATATTGAAAAACAGCGAAATTGGAAGATTAACAGTTTATTTTTATTACAGAAAGTTCAAAATACCAGTTTGGTGAACATACTAACAATCTGTTATACTTCCAATTTCGTTGAAAAGTGGAAACAATAAAAAATAAACAATTATTAGCATTTTAAAATTTTCTTTTTTTTCAGAACAAAAACCAAAAGTAAAGTGCAAAAACAATAAATTAAAATGATTATAAAATAGACAGACAAGATATTTATGGCCACAAAAAGGACGACGAAGAAGTCAAGTGCTGAGAGAATATTATAAATTTTTTTATATGCAAAACAGATACATATCCAAGGTTCAAAAATCACAAAAGCGGTAGAAGAGAGAAGTAAAATTTTTGTCATTTTATTTTTTTGTTTTTTTTAAAAAGACACACTTAAAATAATAATTAATTATATAGCCAGCATTAAAATTATAATATATAGATCAGAGAGAAGTATAAAGAGAGATAGAGAGAGAGAGACAGAGAGAGAGTGTGTGTGACTGATAGATATTTTTTTTGCAGATGGTAGAGCTTAAAACATAATATCCACTATACTGATAAAGTTAGGTATATATATAGACTATAGTTAAATATATAATTAACTATATATTGTATATATTCTAAATGTTAATTTGTATTATAAGTTTTTTAAGCCCTGCTTTTGTTCACCTTTTGGGCAACCAGATGACTGTAAGACTGCCAAATTCCCCCAATAAATCCCATCATCATCATAACCATCACCATTAGGAATTTTAGTAGCAACCATCATCAACCACCCACGACCAAGAATATAGTAGTGTTTTGTGTGTTGTGTTTTTTAGGGCAATCAACAAAAAGACAAAGAACAAGAGAAAAAAGACATTATGTTTAGGTGAAAGTGTAATTAGAATAAGAATATATATCAATCATTCCATTCAACAATCAACAACCAAAGGTCATAAAAATAATTGTATGTATAAATGTTATTAAATAGGTCATCATAAATATATAACCATCATCAGCACAAGAGAATATATAACAATCAAAAAAGTTACGTAATATTATTTAACACATACTGTCATTTATATTTGAGTTGCAATCAAAACATTACTAATTTAAATAGAATGAAAGGGGTAGAGAAAGAAAGGGATAATATAACAACAGGGTGTTATGTAGTATATGTAAAAAGGTAAAAGTAGTGGGAGTAATTAATATTTTAAGAGTCAAATTGATTGAGGGGCAATAAAAAATGGGGTCAAAATATGTTTGTATAACACACGAAATTAATAATGTCCCATTATTATCAATAGGTATAAAAATTATGTACATATTTTTGTTGTTGTTGTTGGTATAATACAATTTGGTGTCTTTTTTTTACACACATGAACGAATATGACGAAAACAATTTGTTAAAAAAAATTGAGTCAAAATTTTTATGTACATATTTTTGTTGTTGTTGTTGGTATAATACAATTTGGTGTCTTTTTTTTACACACATGAACGAATATGACGAAAACAATTTGTTAAAAAAAATCGAGTCAAAATTTGTTTCAATCTGTTAAGCTTACAACAATAAGAGTTATAATAATAATTATGTTGTGATTGATTTTGATTATCATTGTCATTTTTTTTAAAAACGTATGTACAAAAAAATTGTTTTTCATTGCATTGAAAGTGAAACATCAATAAGTCAGGTGAATTTAAAAAAAATCATCAATATGGGTCATAAATTCTGTTTTGTTGTAGTTTTTTTTCGTTTTAAAAAAAGTTGTTGCGATGAAAAAAAAATGAAATAAAATTATGCAACTACGGCATATTTGGTTGTCTTACACGTAGACTAGTCCTTCGTCTATTATCTTCTGTACTCCGTCGAAAGGTTTCACTTTGAAGCACTGCTGAGCGGCCTAAAGAATCGGATCTCTGTTTTTCCAAGGTAGAAATACGGCTTTTTGTCATGCGATATTGCTGGGTTATTTTCGCTCTAATTAAAAAAACACAGATAGACAGAGAGAGACAAAAAAGAGATGAGATATCAAGGTCAAAAAAATTTATAGGTATTTTCAAATGATTTGCATTATTTTTATAAAAAAATTCTTTAAAAAAACATGCTTTGCTTTCAAATTTATAGATAAAAATAGAAAATGGATAACTACCTATGTAACAAAAATTAAGTTTTTTAATAAATATATTTTTTTCTATAAATTGGGGCCTAAAATCCCGTCGTAAAATAAAGTTTTTAATGCAATATTTTTAAGTGATCAAATAAACTGAAAGCATAATAATAATAATATTTTTTAAACTGATAAAATAAAAATGCAAAAGTAAATATATAAACGTTATACAACCAGGCAATTATCAGTTTTCCCAGTTTTTGCGAATTTTTGCACATTGCGAAATGCATAAATACATTTAAGGCTCAATTAAATTAATTAAACTAAGTTTAAAAAAGTGTGGAAAATGGTAATTAGTTTAGCCAGAGCCAGTCAAATTTTTTACCTTGCTGGAGTGAGAAGCGCGTCCAATTCTGCAGCAAGATGCCTACGGATAATTTGCTTTCCAGGAGGAATCCCCATAGCTGGTCGCACGATGTAATTAGAGAGATAAGGAGAAAGAAAAAAAAAGAAAAACTCATCTTGAGAAAAACGTGCTCATATTTTCATTATACAAAATAGACCTGCATATTATTTTGCTTTACTAACATATATATTTTAAATATGCATAGAAAATGCAAACGAGAAAATGAGTTTTTCATACATATTCTTCTTAGTGGTTATACAGCTTTGTAGAGTACAGAGTAAAAAGTAGTTGAGTATACACACTTANTTATACAGATTTGTAGAGTACAGAGTAAAAAGTAGTTGAGTATACACACTTACCCGAAGCTAATGTTTCACCATTAAATGAGGGTTCCAAGACGCAGATCGCTCCATGAACACCGCTTCCTGTGAACGTGAGCACACAAAATATTATGGATATTACGAGGATGAAAGTAAAAACATAAACATTATAATATAAAATGCACACACACCCCCTTTAAACTTTCTTTTTTGTGCAAAACTAGCCAACTTTCTCTTTTTCGCCAATTTTCACTTTGTTCAAAGGAAATGCTGATTTCAGCTGAGCACACTTTCGCAGCAAAGAAAAAAATATAATGCTGACCTACCTTTCAAGTTTTCTGCATACTCGGTTAAATCTATGGATCTCGCCCATTGAACAAAATGCTGATTAGTCCACACCAACGGGTCAGTATCGCAGTGACGCCTTCGTTCCGCCAATGCCTATATAACCATACATCCAAAATTGCCCGATTTAGAACATAAGAAGGCAGTCAACTATAATTTTAACAACCTATTCATTTCCTCCAGGGACCCGTTACACTTTAATAATATGAGCATCTAAATGAACTGCAAAGTAGTTGGAGGAGGAAGTATAGAGGAGTATGTACTGCATACCCATTTATTTTGGCATAAAAGAGTAACTCTCTGCTGCCACACCACCACACAACTTTTTATTTCTTCTTAACTTACTTGTCTATCGTATCCGACCATTCGAAGGAGATGAACACCATGTGCTATAGAGGCCATATGAAACTTTCGAGTTACACCTTCAAAGAAAGAAAGTAAATAGACAAAATACGTGAATTGCTTGGTTCGTGGAAAATTTAGATATATATTTTTTTTTCGCGGGTGACATGAGCATCAATCTTTCAGTTTGTTTTGAGATGTATGGCAGGCTACCTTAAATATTTTTCTAGATCCTTTTTGCTTAGATGATCCAGTAGTCGAGCGTCTACCAAACATCCGGCGAAATGTTCGGCGTACTGCAAATAAAAAAACGTGAGAGATATATTTTATGCAAGAAGAGTTAAAGTGAAAGCATCATTATTTTATTTTATTTATAAAAGGGAAATGGCAAGTTTCTTTTAAAGTAGAAATGTTTTTTTTTTACCTGAGGTAAGCCAATATCAGGTAGCCATTCCGAGCTCACCCACACATGTGAAAGCTCCGCAATACAGGGAAACCTTACAAGAGCGGGATGAAGAGTGGCAGCTTCTTCTAGAGCTCTTAGCTTGTCCGCATAGCTATCCTGTTCGGCGAGAGGGGATTGGGAAACTGAACTTTGAGGGGACCAACTTGTACGCTGACCGATGGTAACACCACCACTGCTAACGGGTACACCAGGATTACCTGCACCTGTAAAAAACAACATTTTATTTATTTTTTGTATGGAAACCACGTAAACTTTTGTAGACTTTTGTACACAGATGAGTTCCAGAGGTTAGTGGACTTACCATTATACAAGGCTGGATCCAACGTGCGTCTATGCTTGTTACGTGCAAACACTCTAGAAATGCTGCCCCACGCTCCCTTAGCACCTGTCGAAGCCCTACCCGTCAAATCGTTTCGCCTGCTATTTTTCCTTCTCACTTCAGCGGCTTCCACGGCAAGAAGCTGCTCAGCGGATCTACATTTATCCACAAAACATAGACATGCCATTGTAAAAAAAACACACACTTTCACTGCTTCACCCAAATAAAAAGTTAGCAAATAAGGCAAGTCACATAGTCACATTAATACATTTTTTCTATATTTATGAGCTATCAATGCACAAAGCAATTATCGGATTGTATGAAAAAAACAGGATTTATCAGTGACAAATGTGACACTTGGTTGTTCTTCTTTTTTTGCCAATAATAAAATTCACTTGTATATAGCATGCTTATGTGTGAAGGTGTCTGTTGCATACCTTGACAGCGCGTTCGTTTCTAATGAGCGAGCTAGACTGGAAAATGACAGGGGACCGGGACTGTCTCGCGGAGTGGCAAAAAGCTGGGGTAGAGTCGCGGTAGATATTACTGACATTGAGTCCCCATCACCTGACCCATCTCCGCATAAATCCAAACTGATTGCTATACACACAAGAGAAAGTAACCAATACAATTTTAATAGTCATCTATCAACCTGCTAGTTGCGAAATTTTGATCTAAATTAAGAAAGCCCTCCAAATTTTATTAATTTTGTTAATGGCGCTTACATAAAACACTTCAATAAAATACATTTTTGTGTACTGCAGAAAATTAATTGATATTTTTTAATATGTGTACTGTTGACATCCTGTCCTTCAACTTTCTCTTTCCTCCTATTTTTACTTATTGTGTAACAGTAATAATGCACACCCCAAAGTTTTTATTTATCCAAGTAGTTATGTACATACCTTCATTTGCAGAATCAGACAGATTGCCTGCAGTTGGCAGGCCCCCAGCAGAATCTCTATCCGAACTGAGTCTCACTCCAGAGTCGGCAGAACTACCTCTATCCCCTCCAACAGTGGCATACGTCGCAGTTAGATTTGAAACGAGGGAGTAGTGCGAAGCAGCATTAGTGCTGGTTGAGCGATCCGTTTCCGAATAGATTCCGTACTGGGCGAGCTGTCTCTTTGACTGTTATTTATTTTTTTATACAAAAAGAAAACAGGAAAAAAAAGTTATTAATATTTACTTTGTTTGTAAAATATATTTGTTTATGTTGCTGGTGGGTATGGTATACATTATTATTATTATGATAAAAAAAATAAGTTTTTGCAGTAGTTTGTCATCTTATGCGCTCTTATTGTTGTGTCAGTTCTCGGGAAAATAAGTTTTTTCTTCTTCTTTGGAACAACAACAAAAGTAACAGAATACGCGAAGAAAATGCTTAAAAAATAGCAGCAAAATTACGACTCATGTGAAAACATTAAAAGTTGTTTTGCTTTCTCTTTCCGTCTCTATTGAATGAGATGCTTGACTGAATGAATGAGTGAAAGCAGTATTACAGCAGCAGCAGCAGCACACTAGAGACTTTCACTCGGTAAACAAACGAAAAAAAAGAAAGTAAAGAGTAACTAAATCTGCTACAATGCTGCTGGTAACGAAATATTCCATTACGTTTAGTTTACGTTCGTTACTTTCTTTTATTTTACTATTTTTTTGATCTCGTATTCTGGTCACAACTATATTTTTTATGTAATGTTTGTCTACGTAGAAGATGGTGGATAGATATAGGCAGTCAGTCAAGTCATCATTGCAAATCATGCTCTTATAACATATTATGTAAACGTAGTAAAACTATAAAAATATACCTAAGTAGCTTTATATCGGCTACTTTTGCATTTCCCATGGATTGTAAATGTCCAGAATTACTAGTTTTTATTCTGATGTGTAATATGAATATTCTGAGTGTTTAGTAGCTTGTTGTTTTTTTACCTCGTGTAATTCCTGTTGAAGCTGTTGGATTTGTGCTTCCCTCATGTTGAGTTGCGTGGCCAGTGCTAGTCCACGTTCGGCCTCGTCACGAGCATGTCTCAAAATACTCCATCTTTCCCTTTCCGCTTCATCTCTTTCGATTGCTAAACGCTGAAGGGAGGACTCGCTTTCCCGCATTCGCTGAAGGATTAAAACAAGTAAAGAGACCGTTTATTTTTTAATTCAATGTGAATTGCCAAATGCATATAAACTTCCAAGACGTACTGATCTATTCTATCATCTAATTATGAGTTATTACAGTAAAAAGTGTTTGATCGTTAAAATCATTTATTTAAAATTATTTCATTGTTTTTTTCAATATTTCTAATTTTTCTCAATTAATTCTATAAATATTTCGTATTAATCCCTCCCTCTATTTAGCTTTATATACTTCTTTTATTTGTCATATTTCATTTGTCATGTATTTATTTCATTGTTTTTTTTCAATATTTCTAATTTTTCTCAATTAATTCTATAAATATTTCGTATTAATCCCTCCCTCTATTTAGCTTTATATACTTCTTTTATTTGTCATATTTCATTTGTCATGTAACACACAATGCAACACAATAAAATAGACTGAGAAAATAGTGTATGGAGTGCACAATTCGATTGCTAACATTTTTATTGACTTATTATTATGCTGCATTGCACAGACCATCTACCCCATCCGATCATATTATTATGTAATGTTACATCATATCTTCAGCTCAACTACTTATTATTATGCTGCATTGCACAGACCATCTACCCCATCCGATCATATTATTATGTAATGTTACATCATATCTTCAGCTCAAAATACACACACACACCATAAGTCTGGTTACATTTACAGCAATAAGTTTTCTGATATCATATCTTTTTTTATCTATTTATCTTTCTCTTTCCAATATTCTTTTTGTAAAGATCTCTTATATTCTCATCTAAACTATTGCACAATATGTGTGTACCTAAGCATACAAAATTATATGTGTATACGCAATATGGAATCAAACAAAACATTCTTTAAGCTTCTCCTTCTACTACTGCTGCTGATGCTAATATTCCGCAACAAAATAGCTTTTCTAACAAGTGAACTTTCTGGGGTTTTTTCCTCTTTTTTCTTTCACTGCTTATCTCTTTTTATATCTATCGTTTTTATCGTTTTGTTATTACATTTATCTGTCTTGCTCTCTCTTTCTCTCTGTAAAGCTAAATCTATCTTGTTCCGACGACTACTGATGATAACATACTGGATAATACAGTGCATTGCGTTACATGTATGGCGAGAAGTAGTGAAAAGCAAGTGAGAGAAGAAGACATAGTCAATTTTCTGGTTCAGTTAATCCTTTCCATTCTGTTCTTCTCACTTGGCTTGGCTAATGTGCGTGTGTGCGGCATTACAGGATGCATGCAAGCAGCAGCTATATCTTTCACCCTGACTCTCTCTCTCTCTTTCTGATGTACTTTTTTATGACTACTATTTTTATTATTATTATCCATCTTGCCTCTTTTTTTACCTGCTCATAGTTGCGTATGAAATCCCGTAATTCCTTTTCTTTGTCCTCTAACGTTGCGTACAACTGCTTCATTTGGCTTAACAGCTCAAATTTCTCGGCTTTCAGTCGTTTTCGGTCTCCTTTCAGGGCTACAAAAAGGGAAAGCAAAATAAGAAGAAAATAATGGATACCGTCATTATTATATTTTTTTGTTTGTAAAATATATAAACACTTCCAAAGTGAATGAACGCATAATAATATTATATTGCTTAAACTTTTTTTCCTGGAAAGGTCGGGAAAAGGTCAAAGTATCAAGAAAGTTTTATTTGTTGTGAAAGATGCACTCGACTCACCAGAAAGCGCTTCTTTGGCATGCTGAAGTTCAGTGAGAATATCTTGAGACTTGCCATCCGGATCCTGACTATCCCTCACTTTACGTAGCTCTTTGATTGTCCTCTTCAAAGAGCGATTTTGGACAAGGACCTTTTCGTACTCTTGCTTCAGCTCGGTTAACGATAAACTGCCAAGATCTAGCGAGTCTGTGGAGGAATCGTCTGAATCTATACAAAGTCGATAGAATAGACGCACAATTGTACTTTGCACATAATATAATAAGGAGCAAAGCAACAGAGAAAGTTTGAAAAGATAAAAAAAGAAGGATGATCAATACGACTAGATAGATAGATAGATAGATGGATGGGTAAATATTGCCTTGGGATGGAATTGTGGGAATGATAAATGACAGCAGTTCCATCAAAACAAGTATCTAAAAGTAGAAAATTCTCTACACTGCTGCTTCTGGAGAAAGTGGAGAGACTATTACATTTCGTTTTTGGGCGGGTAGGTGATATTGTCTCATGTGAGATGGACTTGTGGTGGATAGATTACATGGACATAATATGGGACTGTGTCGATTCTACGTCTGCGTTTAAAATATTTTCCTTCTGGAATTTCTGGAGTAAAACAGATTCATAATGGAAATTGTGCGATTGCTGCATTACTTGAAGTATACGGAGTCTATACAGAATGGATGGATATATGTATTGTACGGCTTGTATGAACAACCCCAATCAGAGAAAGTATGGTTTTGGTAGAGAAAAGGGATCAAGTAGACAACTCAAACATTACAGAAAAAAAGGATTTTTTCATCTTCAGGAAATGGAAATTGCACAATCTGTGGGAAGATTGTGCTGGAGGTGAAGGTCACTTTACTTTGGATGTTTTTTCAAAAGTAGAAGGAAAAAGTCAGAGTTGGAAAAATCTTTTAAAGTTTGCGATTACTGCCGCAAGAAATACTGGGATTTTTTAACTAAACAAAATTAGGGATAGTTGCTTTTCCGGGAAAATCCGAGAAATGCTGATACAAAAACTTAATGAGAGATTTGTTTTCTTTTTAACTTACCATGGCCATTATTTGATATGACTCCATTGAGCTGCTGTGAAGGATTTCGACTTTGATCACTTGACGTGATCATTCCGTTTGTAGTTGGGTTTGTAATGGTGGTGGTTGTAATGGAGGAGGCGGAAGTGGTGGTGGAAACAACCATATTGGAAGCGTTAGTACTGGTCCCGTTATTTACCCCTGTACTGTGACTACTACTACTACTACCACCAGATCCACCAGTGTTCTGATTATTATGGTTATTGGATCCAGTTAGTTGGCTATTTGAAGAGGACGATGCCGCCGTCGTCGTAGAATTTGAGGAGGATTGTGACTGTCCAGCCGTTCCTCCTGCCGCTGCAGAAGAGCTCAGCTGGGATATCCTTTTATTAGTGTCGGAAAGTTCTGCACGAATGAGAGCCATTTGTCGATGTGCTGATTGCAAATCCCCATCCAACTTTCCAGCTAGTGCTTTGTTTTCTTCTACCATTTTACGGAATTTACCCTTGAGGGAAAATACATAAAGAAAAGGCAAGTCAATTCCAAAAGCTACAAAAAATACAAAGAAGAAAGAAGCTTCTTTCCTTTTTCCCCCACAACATTTTCTTCAAAGGATCTTAAACGTATCAACATATTTATGCTTGTTTTTCCACTTTAATTGAATGGCCAATGACCAGGAACTGTTATGAGGCACTTGAAATTCTTCACTTGACTTTGTCGATTTATGCAATACACGCTTGTCAACTCGTATCTTCCACAGACGACACAAAAAAAAGTTTGTACCCGCAACACCCAATCATTCATTCACAATGCGGTGGTATGCCTATATTTTTTCTTGCTTTTTCACATTTGCACTTGCTTGTGACAGAGAAAATAACACATGTGTCAACATGTCAAGAGAAATAACGTCACATTTGTTTTTCTGCTTCCTATAACTCATTTCATGCGTTAAATTG
>JAITYZ010000107.1:0-15789 GCA_027744595.1 Paronellides praefectus | reverse complement strand
CAGTTATTTACATACCTGCCTGTCAACTGACAGTTTCTGGAACTTACAAAAAGTATTTTATTTTATATTTCATGTAAATGGCCTAACGAATGATTTGATTGTCATGTAAGTAATCAATTGTAAAAGTAACTTTTTCCAAGTAGACTTCTTAAATGAGAACGTTATTTCCATTTTTACAAAAAGTACATAAAACATGTAAAAATGAAGAAATCCCGCAGGTAAAATATACAAACAGGATATGACATTAAAAAAAGGATAAAAGGGCTTCTTTAAGATGCCGATTCGATTGGAAATGTCTGAACTGAACAGACTTTTATGTTACATTCATAGTTTTTCTTTTACTTAACAGCATGTTGTACATGTAATTTTATTCAATTTTTTAAGTTAAAAGAGGAAATTACAAGTTTACATCTTGTTTTTACTTCAAATTATCAAATTCTAAAAGAACACTATTATCATTTATCATTCATTCAAACATAAATGGCTTAATTTAATAACTCCATTTGGAACATTTCCCCTCCAATGAGTTTGACTCCACTGCTGCTGCCATTACTGCTGTGCGATTGACACTTTTATTAGCGGACACAAACAGAAAAAAAAGCTTTTCGTTTACCTTTATTTTTATCTTGTCGAATGTACAAAAATAGCTGTCAAAATATAAATAGTAACTTTTCAATAAAAAATAAAATATTTAAATTCAGATTTATTGTGGCATTTCTTCTGGAATGATGCTGAGGTTTAACTAGTAATTTGATTACTTAAATTGAACAGAATGTGAGAGAGCTATTTATGCATTCATAAACATTCGTAAATACAAAGATTCACAACAGGAGAGAATAAAAGGGAAATGTACTTTACAAGTTTATACATTATTTTCAATTTCCTCCAGAGACTTCCACGTGAGCTGTGGAAGAGACAAGGGAATACACCGCAGCGCGTACCAAGAAACAAGTCAGCAGCGCACTGAACATATTACCATAAGTTGCAGGAAAGATTTTAAAGTGACTTTTAGAATGAGATGTTATTTTATGTAAAACAGGTGTAATGATGGTTTTTAAGGAAAATGTTATGTGAATGGATGTGTTTTGGGTTGTACTTGTCTATTTTGATCAAAAACATAATAAAATACGAAAGTGGATTTTTAAGGGAAATATTGAAAGTACTCAAATTGAACACGCACAAAAGTTTTAATAGTGGTCTAAAATGGGTCCAAATTTAATTTATCCCTTATTACATTAGACTGTATGTTACGAGAAGTAACCTTTTTTTAACCTGATTAAGTAACCTTCTTTATAATAACTATAATTAATCTATTTAGTATGCTAGGAGAGGAAATCTTAAAAAAAAATATATTTTACAGACGTCATCATCTTTCTCCATTTTTCGTAAAAAAACAACAAGCAAAAATGATTTTGATTTATTTACTTTGTACTACAGCTCTACTTTAGATATCGTCTGCCACAACAACCATAACGAAAAACCCCAACAAAACTTGGATCGATACCAATTCAATCCAATCCATATGCTTAAAATATTTCGGCCATTTTTATGCATTTCCGCTTCCTTTGAAACATGCACAATGCCAAAAATACAATATACCAACGCATACTGCATTTTGTAGCACCATCATTTTTTAAAAAGCAGTCGTCACACAATCACCCGCTCAACAACAAAAAAAAATCCGACAAGAGACGAAACAAAACTCAGCCCTGTAATCTTTGCAGGAAAATAAAGGCTTACAAAAAGTACGGCACAGCTAAATAAATACATACAATGCGACCGAGGAGGCGACGACAAGATGAGAAAGGAAAATGTTAAAACTTTTACCCTAGAATATTTACAAGGTTTTAAAAATGCAAATGCATCCCGGAGAAATACATGAAATGATAAAAGAGAAAATGTTTGTCTCCACTCGGGAGTACATACCATACATCTGCAACATACATCGTTTTAACCCTTTTACTTCCGTGTAAGATAAATACATATAGAAAATGTGAGATGTGATATTGTATTATGTCTTGTTATGTTATATGTTCATGTTCATCATCATGTAATTTTCCAGTTTTGAATGCCTGGTTGAAGTGAAGGCCATAACATTTAATTCCACCACTTGGTTAGCCACCCACCACCATCCCAACCACCGCCACTATAGCACTATCAGCCAACTTTTAACTTGAAACATCCAAAAAAAATTAGCATGTTCCACTGTTTTACAATTCAACTCACAATCACAATCAGCAGCAGCACAAACTTGTCAAATGAAGAAATGGAAGGGAAAAAGACACATAAACCACCACCGCCGCCGAGCCTTTTTTGACACCACCACTGCCGGTACATGAGCAACTAAACTAAACTACCCATACAACTATATACACACGCACAAAATTTTATGATTACTTACGTCAACACAAATTACCATATTTTATCATCCTCATCATCCCACACACAACATCATTCTTTTTTTTTGGCAAAAAGTTTTACTTAAAAAAAAGAAGCCGAGCTGTTGAGCTGACTGGTGACTTGGCTTGAGCAATTGAGCAAACTATGGCAAAAAATGTAAATTCAAAAGCCCACGCAAGTATAACGCAGACGGCATTAGTATAACAAGCCAATTTAGTATTTAAACCTATGTGTATATACATTATATTTTCAAGTTTGAATGTTTGATTTGAAAGCAAATAAAAAAAGACAAGCTCAAATTGACTGTATTACTTGACAAGCTTATGCTGCTGTTATGTTGGAATGGAACGTCATGTCATCTACGTAAATATATAAAAGTTCTACATTTTTCACTCTTTGGTCATGTGAAGGACTGATGAGGACAATGCAATGTTGAAAGTTGAAATGCATCCATCGTGCCGCGTTGTCGACCAGAAACGAGGATAAGGAGAAGGGAGCTTCTCTTTCTCAACGTTTACGATTTTTTTTCAGTTTACATGTCTATTGTCCATCCAAAATATAAAAAAGGACTTTAGTGGGTTGGGTGATTCAATCTGTTTGCTTTCTTCTCTTATTTTTTTTATCCGGTCTCTCTGCTCTCTTTTCTCCTTTGGCTACCCGGGAAGAAGGGGTCAAGCATTATTGAACCGATACATATGCATTCATGTGTATTTATATATGGACATGATGACATGAACATAAGATGTTGGTCAATATTATCGACTCTGCTTCGGTCTCTTTCAACAAGAGAGAAAGAGAGTTTCAGTCAGACAGAATCGAATATAAGAGCTTTTTACACAGATCATCATCTTGTTCAAACTTCATTTTTTTTCTTTCTTTTTTACTCTTATCTCCTTTCACACTTTTTTCTATTTTCAACCCGAAATAAACCCCTACTCTTCTTACTTTACGCTTCTTCATCCGTCCACTTCTCACTGACCGGAACAGGATATTTGGAAGTGGAGAAAATAAAAGTGAAGTGTACAGAAAAGAAAGAAAGAATGATGGCAGCATGGCCAAAGGTTATTTATTGACTTTCGTGTCTGTCTATGCCCCTGCTTTTATTTTTTTATATCCTCCTTCACATTTTCTAAATACACCATACTTTTACCAGCTTGTTGACAAATGGGATTTTATGGAGAGAAAAGCAAAGAAAAAATCCCCTCGTCGACATATATCTATCGATCCACACTATATATCCCAACCCCAACAAAACTTTGCCAATATAATTCCTCCCGTATTATATTTTTATCACTTGTCTATTGCATGTAAGTATGGCATAATTACTTTTTCTTCTTCCTGTCCATCTTATTTTTTTCTTTCTTCCTAAACCACTAATTGGACATGTCGCTCATTACCGAAAAAAACTTCTGTTTTTGACTTGACTATGGCTATCCACCTTATCGCTTACATATAAACCAGTGGATAACTTTTTTGTATAACATGTGTACAAATACAACAAGCAATTATTACCTTGTTACGTTTTATTCACAAGATACAAAATTACAACGACCCAATAACTTGCTCCATGTCTAAATATACATAACCCACGTTTGTATTATGTCTTGTGTAAATGCATGTTAGTTTTTTATTGGCATGATTATGACTACGACTATTTATGGTATGTTTATTACTTTATTATATATACTTGATCAGCATTACCATCAAAATCATCATCATCAGAATGACAGCCAGTAAAAACTTTTACGCATTCACTCCACTATATACACACGCATCGCATATTATTATTATTAGAACCGTATAAAAATTCCCGGTTGGAGACCCCACAGTATGTGGTCCATTTTTCCCCCTTTTCTTTTTCTTATTCTCTTGAACGCCAGTGTCGGCATTCGGCATTCATACATATATATTTTATACAAGTATATTGACCATTGCATATATTATCTATATGATGTGCTGCTCTCCTTTTTAAACCAACAACAAAATAACAAATTTTATATGATACAAAATGCAACATTATATTTTTTTGTTATGCCATATAATAATGCGCTGGATGGCTTGGTTGAGAGCTGTTCGCACTTTACTTCTTTTTATCACATAGTCATCTTCAGTATTCACCGTCGTGTTTTCTTTCGGTGTTTGATGAACAAGAGAGAGAGAGGAAAGGAGAGAGTATGCCTCTGAGAATCAAAATCATCGTCATACGGTTCACGTCAAGTTCCACTAGCCAAGCCACTACACGGCCAGCACGCAATATAATGTAATGGAAAAAGGGAAGAAGAACACGGCACGGCAGGCTGCCAAAAAAAAAGAAATAAAAGAGCTCTCCAAAGAAAAAAAAATATATATTTCTTTTGTTCGCAGCGTCATCATAATCATCGTTCATCGTGATCAATGCCGATCGAGTTAAGACCGATATTTTATACTTGTTATTATTATTAGGTAGAATTTATTATGTTTACCTATATGCTTAGATATCATGTACACATGGTCAGGTCAAAACCGAATTTATGGCAACTCTATAGCAAGAGCTATGTAGTTTTTGTTGCGTATTGAAGATGAGATGAACAAAACGCACATTTTCATTTGAAAATCTACCTCTTTTATTAAAAAATATGATACAATATATTACATTAATAATAGCATCAAATCAAACAAGTAGTTATTAAATTACACGCGGCCATATAAGAAAGAAAACAAGGTCGGTGTGGTAGATAAAAAAATGTCGGTAGGTTCAATCAAAATTATAAATAGTTTATAGATCACATGTACCATAAAATGCAACCTAAGTACTGGTACTAATACTGGGTTGGCATAAGTACTGGTACTAATACTGGGTACATAATTACAAATACATAATTCGTATGGAAATTCCATATAAAAATTTGATACAGTCACACAAAAGTGCTCTTTATACACGACCGTATAAGCAGACGTAAATGATATTCAACCAAGCGGAAGATGATAACCCAGAGAGGAGTAAAAAACTACATACAAAGTTGTTATTATGTTGGAATTGGAACAAGTATGCCAATTACATTGAGATGGAAATTGATTCAAGTGGGATGTGTTTATTATGATTAAAAACAGTTCAATTTCTCCCTCTGAATTGATTACTTGATGCATTTAAGATTTGCACATTTTCATTACCTGTTTTAATTGAATAGTGTAACTAAATGCAAAATTTATTGTATAACGGCATTTAACTAATTAAAACAAATATTTTTGTGATGATGATGTTTTATAAGTTTTTGTGATGATGGTGATGTTTTATAAGTTATCTAATGATAACCATTTTTAATGAAGAAATGCCATTAATTTATTATTGTTGTTATTTGTTGAGATGTTTTGCTTTAACAAATAATTGTATTGGATTAAACGTTGAGTTGAACAGTTAAGAAAGAGAGATGATGATGATGCGGCTTCTTTTTTTTGTACAAAACCCTTACTGTACTGTTGTGGTCTGGCTTGTGTTATTCAATAAAATCCAAGTAAACCCATCTCATCCCCTAAAAATAATATTATTATACGTTAATATATTAGTCAACAATACACATAATAAGTTGAATGGGTAGTAGCAGAAGCCGTAATTCTGTAGTCGCTTTTGTGAATATAAACTGTTTAGATTTTATTTCCATAAAAAACGCTGTTGAGTGTTGTTGTGGGTGAAAAGTTTCAAATAAAAGTCCAGAAACGGGACCACATCAAAAGGAGTGAGCAAGTACAAAAGAGAGTCTAAGGATTTCATTGTTGCGGAGAATCCGACGGGCGATCACCAAACTATACCACCGCTGCAGCATCGACCACAACACAAGATCAAAAAATTTCAAGAACCCTTTTTCATTTCTCTCGCTTTTTTGGCTCGTTTCTTTTTAACAAAGTGTACGCACAGATGCGATGCGGAGAGTAGAGACCAAGAGGCTACGGAAGTTTAATATTACGCAATGCGGCTTTGTTAGTTTGTTAGATGGATGGACTTGCTCTTTCAAAAGAAAATCAAAAGCAAAGAGCATTTACTTTGCGGTGCGGTGGCGGAGGAGGTGGTATAGTGGTGCTGGTTATATTATGCGGTTTCGTTTTTCTTTTCCCTTTTCTTCCGAAAATATTTTCTCCGTTATACTAAACACACACGCACTAAAATATAAAGCACCCGTCACCTCCGTTTAAGTTTATACAAAATAGACGGTTATTCGTTTTATGATGATAAACGGAAATATTATTAAAATACCACAATTGAGACTTGAGACGAGTATGCCGAACAGTAAATAAAAAAGGAATGTATATTGTATAGTGTGTATATATATTATTGTGTATGATTTGATTGAATGAACATTGTTGAGTTCAATTCAATGTGATAATAATGCGGTTACTTTTATAACAATGTTGTATAGGTAATCCACCCACACAATCCACTGATAGTCCACACACATCCGACGACGTATCCGAATTCATACCCATTACGCCACAAACAAATAGAAAGATAATACGGTATTATTAATACCCATAAGCTTAATTCAAAACCATCCTATACTTTGTATATCACATTATTTTTTTTCTATGTATTGACAATATCCCCATCCCTGAAAGCCTTTTTAAATTCTTCATCATAAAATTTAATTGTATGGTTTGGCAGGAAAGTGTAAGGAGATGCATGCAAAAATTGCAGATATAAGAACACGACATGCATTTGAACCATCAAATAGCATTTTAAGTATTTAGAGTCTGAATTTTAGACAACGATTCTTACCAAATTTAAAAAGCATTTATGTAACGCTTTTACGCCCCTGAAAACAGATTTTTCAATAAGGAAATAGCTAGCTCTATAGAGATTCCTTAAACGCGATTGAAGTTTATGCTGGAGTGATGCGTGTACTGATGTTTTAATCATATCAAATTATTCATATCAATTATCAATTAATTCATATCAAAGCTACATAACTCAGAAATTAATGACAAACGGCTCAATTGATTTTAAACTATACTGTCGATTTTATAGAATAGCTTTTAGAAACAAGTAAAAACAGGTCCCGAGGGTTATGTTATAATTAATTACGCTTTTTGCACTATTTTATCTATGTATCAAGTTATTCACTAATGTCAAATTTCCTGACCAAAATAGTGAGTACACCTTACAACAGGATAAAAAGGAACAAGCTACAAAATTACATCCATTAATACAAAAATACATGCATGAGCAAACCAAGCAAAATGATAAGTATGACTCAACATATAAAAAACGTATTTTTATTAGTTGAACACTTGAAACCAACTAAACTCTTCTGCTTTTTTTTAGTGCTGCTTGCTGCTGGCGCTCTTCTGCTGCTGCTGTTGAAGAGGAAACCATTAATTATCCACTACTCTCTACTTCTCACTCTCTCTCTCTCGCCTTTTGTTACTTTTGACTTGGTTTTTCAAAAAAACATTCTCTTTTTTTCTCCTCCAGTCCAGTGGTGTGCAGCACTGTCTCTATACTCTATACACATTATAGAAAGAGAAAGAAAGGGTTGAGTTCCAAATTATCCAACAATCAATGACTCAATCCATATACCTGTCAGTCTTCTTGTTGTTCTCCTGGCTGCATCACAGCAGCGCACAACAACACAAAATACACTGCATTTTTTTATACCTCTCTTGTGATATTTGAATGCATAATAATAATGTATAATGATAATAAAAATTGAAAAATAAAGTTGTTATTATAACTTTTATGTCTATATGATGATGATGATGATATGCAATTGCAATGCAATACAAAGCAGACCACTTCACTTTTTTTTGAAACATTTTATTTTTTTATTTTTTTTCACTGACTGACAATGAGAACATAAAAGAGTTAAAAAACAGCAGTAGGCCAACATCATTATCACTTTTGAAAAATAAAGAGGCATCACATCACCAGCATCAAAAGCATTATTACACGATCATTATTACGTATTATCACACAACAATTGACTAATGTGCATGGTGTGCACTATGATGATGATGATATAATATATCAATAATCCTACCAATAATTATTATACGGTAAATAAAAATATAAGCTGTTGTACAAAAAGTACAGAGTGAGAACACAATAATAATATATATAAATTATTTCAAACTAGTCAATAAAATAGAGAGATTGAGAAGGGATCCCAACATCACACCGTTCTCTCTCTTGAGGAATGTCAATCAAAAAAATGATTCCTTTTGAAAAATTATTCTCAGGATGATGATGAAGATGACATGACACCTTGTTGGCTGATCTGATGTTGATGATGATGCTGGGATCATTGGAATATACAATATACATTTTTTTTACCGTGTCGGTATATAAACCATTATAAACTCAACAGAAGAGCGAATATAATGGAATGAATAGTTGGATATATATTTTTTTGTTTCATGGTTTGGTCTGCTTTTGTTCCTTAAGTTAAAAGTAAGCCAGTATAATGACAGGGGAATGTGCACGATGATGATAAGTATGTAATATGCTATTTCATTTCAGTTTTTTTTTTCAAAGGGAGATCAGTATTTCACACAGTGGCATGCAGAGACAAAAAGAGTACGGTTGAGGGACAAGAAACAAATAAATGGTATACCTTTTGCTGTATGATGATGATGAGGAATGTGAATTATTATTATGAATGTTGAATTGAGAAAAAAGCGGAAGTTGCTTAGAGAGTAGCAGAGTATATAGTAGAAGCGGATATATCCTCTTGTGAATTGAATTGACATGTTGGGTTGTGTGTGCAATTATGATGATATGGTGTGTGTATTATGATGGTGGTGGTATATGATGATGCAAAAGGGAAACAATTTGCTTGGTCATGGTCATGATGAATGTCGTATTTGAAAAAAAAATATGTGTAACGGCTCAGTGATCTCAAATTGGGTTGGTGGAGGAAAAGGTGTAATATTTTTTATGGATGGTGGTGATGATGATGAAGGTATTTTGTCTTCGTCATCCGTCACAACAGAATTAAGACATGCCTGTGTGTAATAATATTTCAATGTAATCTACACACTTTGTATTCTCACTATCCATATTATGTTATGCTTATATCAATTTTTTTTAAAGGACGGGTGGTGCGGAGCCGTGTTAAAATAAAATTAAACTTGGCTGCATTGTTTGGCTCATTATCACCTTCTCGCTGCTTGATATCCCCTTTTTTATTATTTTTTAACAAGATTATTCCTCATAACTCTAATTATAATAGAATACACATTTATCTACGGATTAACGGATTAAAAACTTTTTTTAAAGCTGGAACATGATGATAATTATTCGGTAATTTTTAGAGGATTACATTTACACAGATAAACTGTACGCAGTTTCCTTCATTTTGCATACTCATTTATTATTTTTATTTGCTGGTACTATACCTTCTTGTCACTTGCAATGCATTTTATTATTAATGACCACAGCAAGGGGCACTGTACCACCATCCCCTCATCATCACCATCATCAGATCTCAGCAGTAAGCAAGGTCATCATCGGATGTCGAATGTCGGAAGTCGGAATTATTAGCCAACTCAACTTTCAAAAGAATAAAAAAAGATGTCCAGTAGTGCTCACGTCTCATTATTATTTGTTGTCTTGTCTCTAACAATAAAGCTATTGTTTTCCTTTTCATATTGTTATGAGTTGTGATTGCAAGCAGACAATGAATAACGAAGCAAAATGATGTACAACTTCTCAACTCATTCATTATTATTATTACATAACGTAATCATAATCATCAGTCTCCGAAAGAGAAAAGCTCTAGGGATCTATTTGGACTCTATGTTCCTCTACTTGTCTTGATGATGACTGCCAATTTATTACTTTGTGAAAACTAAAAGAAAAAAATATATAGTAATAATAATGCATTATGATTTCTTCTTGTTCATCATTATCAACTTGATGGGTGCAATAAGCAAACGGATTAATAAATATATAGGTAGTCAAGTCACAATCACAATACGCATACATAACTTTTAGCTGTACAATGAAAGGTTATGTAACAACAATGCCATTGGCGAAGGGGAGACCAGTGCAATTGACAGAGATTGAAGTATAAGAAGGAAGGGTGCTGCTGATGATGAAATGAAAGGGAAGTTGTTTTGTTTGTGATTTGATTGTGAAAGGCGAGATGAGATGATGAGAAGAGAAGAGAAGGAAGGAGGAAGGAAGCGTAAATGATGATGATGAGGAGGAGAAGAAGGCACGCTGGTGAGCTGTATTGTGTGTGTACCTATTTACGGTGGTGGTACACTACGTTTTGAATTTGAACCCCCACAGGATATATAATATTGTAGGTATATATATTTTTTTTGAAAAGGTGTAATGATCACCTATTTATCACTTTTACACGGTGAACATTACCGTCATCATTGAACACTTTGAGAAAAACGGGTCCGTCAGTCTGTCCGCTGCTGCTGGTAGAAGTTGTGTGTAATGTAAATGATCATCATTTTCTCAGTGGTAGTAAGGCCGAGTAGACATGAGCCATCAGTTGAGTTTCTCGCCACTTATTCTCATGTCATTCCATTTAAGAGTTTTGGCGTCCCCTCGGGAAAAACTCGGAGGCGAACAAGACAAACTGCAAATCTTAAAACATATAACATATAAAAAAGTACATGTAATGTAATAATCATAATTATTAAGGTAAATTCGGGTAAAAATGGCAATTTGATTACAACTTTTTCTTTTGTTCATTTACCTGGATAAACTGTCTTCACTAGGTCAGTAGTAGTCGTAAAAAATTACAAAAAAAGAGTGAATGAAAGAAAGAGAATATTTTAGAAATGAAGAGTGCGAGCAAATTAATAGATAATGACGTAATAATAACAATGATTATCATTTTAACAATCCCAACTTAACTTTCAATTCAGAGACAGAGTGAAGTGCATTTAAGATATTCCATTTTTTTTTCTCCTCCTCCTCCTCCCCCTTTCTCACAAAAGTGCAATTTACATGATAATGGCATAGTGGAACGAAGAAAAGATGTGGATTTTGTTTTTGTTGATCCGGATTCCTGATAAAAGCCTCATTTCTACGATAAGTACCTTTTTCATTGTTGATCATTATCACCACTACCACCAAACCACCAAAAAAAATTATAACCCATTTCTAAAATTTGACGGACACGGACGCGGATGGCTACTGGCTTTACTGACTGAGTGACTTTTCAGACTAGAGATAATGACTTGACTTGAAATATTATATAAAACTTTACTCACTGACGTTTGTCTTGACTTGGCGATGATGATGATCCGGATCGAATTGCGATGGAGCCATTAATGCTACTGATGATAATGATGATACACTTTAAAAGGTCACGTTATGTTCACAAAAAGCACTAATAATTCTTAAATGCATCTTCTCTTTTTTTTACCCAACAACTCGTCATTGATCTTTGCTAGACGATTTTTGTCCAGAACAAATCTGTTCATCAAACTTTTAAAATGCACACGTCAGTCATCATCGTCACCATCAATTCAAGTAAGCTTTGGATTGTTGCATATATTGTTCAAAAAATAAAAAAATGAAAAGGGTTGAATATTTATTTTTTTAATGCACCAAATGGAATACAGTAGTCGGCAAGTTTGGCTGGTGGTGAAGATGCAGACAAAATGATAACAATGGAGAAATATAGAGTGAAGAAAATACTTTTATGAATGTAATGCTGATAATGCTGATTGTTGCCCAATGTATTACGCTTAATTGTTAATTTACAAAATATCCAAGAGGCTTGAATGCTTGTCAGTTGATTGATAATTTTATGATGATGACAGGTTGCTCTGTATTATATTTTTGTTATGATGCAATGCAAACAAAGTCAGGTTGAATGGGTTGTGTCGAACAAAAATATGCTTCTGGAATTGATAATAAAAAAATGATTGTTAAATTAGCCATTATTTGTCTTTTGTACAATTATCCTAAATAATTTTTATCGATTTTATTATTATTATTAAATTTTTACTACTCATTAAAATATTTTGGTTTATGCGATTTATATTTATATTAATATATATGTTCAATTTAAAAAAATTAAAACTAATAGCATTGTACACTATTTATATAACAAAACAATCAATAAAATTTTAAAAACTAGTTTAACTTTTAAACAATAAAAGTCAGTGGATAATTAAACAGTTAAATTACAATATTTAAGAAAAAAATATTATGTCTGCGATAAAAGAAATCAACTAATAAATACATACAATCAATTTTGAGATGTATTATTGGGTACTAATATTAAGTTTGGTGACATTAAAGAATTAACAAAATAAAATGTAAAAGCAAAGGCAACAGTAAAAACAACAACAAAGAATATCGACTGATAAACCAAGTTTGCGGAAGCACAAAAATTGTTCATTCGATAGTTTTTAATAGCATTCATGATTTTCTGAACATGTTCCTCCTTCCAAGCCAATTTTTGACTGCACTGCCGCCTTAAACTGTAGATTTCGTCTTCCAAAACTTGATTCTTTTCCACAAACTCTTGGTTCTGTCGTTCACATTCTAACGTCCAATTTGCGGGAGAGTTGGAACAAAAATAACCGTTTGTTGTTATTTCGTCGACGACGGCTTGATTTTCCTGTAGCTGGCTTAGTTGAATGCTGGAACTAGTGAATATGGCTGTTAATGATGATGAGGAATTACTTTTGGGCTCGTTGGTAGCGTTGTAAAACCTTGCCAAAAGTAGAATAGTAGCTAGAGCCAGACCAGGTGCAAAGAAGGTGACAAAAGATTTAAGTTTCTGCAAAGCCAGCTCGCTGAAGCATTTTAGGACGAGGGACCATTTGCTTCCGAGGATTCCAATGAGTTGGACGAACCTTTTCTGGAAATCAATAAAATAAAACACAGTTTTAAGTAAACCACAGGTGATAAATTTAACTAATAATAATTAGTAAATAATATCATTAAAAATGTATTACTTTACTCGAGGAGATAAACCTGGGGTTCCTAATACACGTCGCTCCGGACTCTTCCTCCTCGGTCCTCTCATGGTCCCCCTTCTTGCAGGAACTACACTCAACATCTTCTTCCTTTCCGCAGCAGATAGCATTGGGGAGCTTTTGTAGTGTCGGCCCTTGAGCCGGTCAGTCCATTCTGGTGTCATTGAACTCGTCGGCCCCGGTAATAATACTCTTGCAGGTGTTCCTTGTCTTCTTTCCGGCGTCACAATTCCTGTTCTTGCAGGACTTGGACTTGACTTTCGTAAATTGCAGTATTCTCTCAATGTTGGTGTGAAAGGTGGGCTTTGAACTAGTTGGGGGGTTTCAACTGGAGTTAATGGTGACATCATTGGTGTCTCTGGAATAGCATCAAACGACTGATTTGTACCCGAATTGTAGTGAAAGTTGTCCCCAGTGAAAAAACAATCGCAACCTTCATTCACCAGCAACCAGTTGCTGGTCTCAGGATCCGCAGGTTCCGTTTTGACCACAGTGTCTGTTTCGAATTCTTCAATTATTTCTATATTCGAACGGTTTGACATTTTGCTAACGTTTATTAGGTAGTAGGTAGTTTATTGCGTGTCAGTTTAAAAATCTTTTAAAAAATCGGCAATGCAAAAGTAAAACAAACTCAAAATTGGGAATTAATTACTTTAAAGAAAACAATTTTTTAAGTGAACTTGGGTTGCAGCAGAAATGAAGCTAGAGTCTCCAACCGTTGCTAATTCCAAAATGAAGCAAAAAGAGGATGCCTCTGATGTTTAAAAAAATATTCTACAATGGCTTCTTTTACAAAAATTAGCATACTGTCCTACTTTTAGGATTTATATTTTGCATTTTTTTAATACAAAAAACGAATCTGAACAAAGAAAGAAGAAATTATACACCTTATCTTTGTCATCATCAGTTTACCGTGTGCATATAGCCAATGCACTCACCAATTTTTTTCCAGGTCGTTGGCTTCCAATCCCCCTCGTCTCTGTCGCTACTCTCTCCCTTTCACTATCCAGTAGACAATCCATTTATTTTTCACACTGGAAAGTGCTCATTAAGAGGTGTTCCATCCATCATCTTAAAAAATATATTATTATGATGAACATCATCGTCATCATCATCGCCGCCACCATCCCCACTTCCCCGGCCTCCTGCTTTTCTAAAAGGCGTTACATTGCCCACTTTTATTTTTTATGATGATACCTCTCAGATAAGAGTAAATACACACCTTGACTCCTCCACAGTAAAAAAAAGTGATCATAATGGTTACCAATATTAAAACTGTTTTTTTGGATGGAGAAACAGAAGCAATTTTAATGTGTGTGAAGGAATGATGGCTCTCTGGCTCGTTGTATTTTTTACCTTCATTCATATGACTCATGACGAAGAAGACGATGATGATGACTATGACACGGCATGGCGCCCCTTCGCTTTGGCTACTACAAATTGATACATCCATCATTTTCACTGCTCATCATCAACATCATCATCTTTTCATAAATATCTCCATATAGCTATTTAGCTATTATCATTTGTGCGGTGTGTAGCGGACCGTGTTTTTTAGAAAAAAATCACAGGTATGATGATATGATGCCGTACTTATAGGTATGTACATATACACATTATACATAAAATAGCATCTCATTAAAATATCTCTTTCCTTTTTTGAAATGGACCAAGTCTTTCTTTTTAAAGTACCAAATTGTGATGGACTGTGATACAGGTATTACCTCTGCTATGTAAGCAATTATAGGATGACGAACGATACGGGTATCTAGTATCCATCCCGTCATCAGTTCCAACATACCTACCTACGTCCGTTCGTTATGGTTTGTTAATTCCGGGGAATTTTTCCCGTTTATGCTTGCCTTCTTTTACTTTCCTTCTTTGTTCAACATCCCACATTGTTGAATTATTTGCATTATTATTATTATATACCACATAACAGTGTGCTAGTGTACAATAATATGCTAATCAGTCAATCAATCAGCAACAGCGCAACGACTCCTCTCAGGAAAAAAAACGGCAGAGAGTAGCAAGCAACGACGCTATATTGCTCTCCTCTCCTGTCTCTTTATCTTACTGTCTTTTTGTCTACATCTTCCTTAACAACAACAGTCCGAGGTTTTTTTTGGTTTGCTTTGGAGCCCAATGTTTTTACTACATAGCCTTTTATCCATTTATCCGCTTCTTATTCTCCTTCTCAGCTTTGGCAGCCGAACAGACAGACTAATGTACATCTCGTGTTCTTTTTCCTCTCCTTGTGCTTATTTTGCTCATTTGCTTAACATCTTCATAATAATAATAATATTCATCTTCTCCTCACTCGGCATAAATATAACGACATGTCGATACGATAAATGTGTTGTGTTTCTTGTTTCTTGTGTGTCGGAATCGGTCGGTCGGAGGAGAACAAAAACACAAGAACAGCAGCAGCAGCAAAAGAAATAAGCAATACATAAGCTGGGG
>JAITYZ010000106.1:0-21107 GCA_027744595.1 Paronellides praefectus | reverse complement strand
AAAAAAAACGTTATTCATCTTCTTATTTTTTTGCAAGTGCTCACCTTATACTCTACTCATCCGTCCCTTTTACAACTTGTGTGTATTATCATCATCTTCTCATCATCATCGTCGTAAACATAAATTAATAAAACGAATGAAATTAGAGATGGCTTGAAATGATTAGGACAAATTAGAAAGGGCTCTCTTGAATTGGATGAACATATCGTCAAACATCATCTCAGTTCATGGTACAGTTTTAATAATAGCAACTTGTAACCCTCCAATAAAATAACTGAATAGTAAAAAAGAGAGATTACTATTTTAAATATAGATACGCAATAACAACATTCATGTTGTGAACTCTACAAAGTATGTAACACGCCATTAAAAGGTGGAGAGTGAAAATAAAAATGTAAATGAATTCAATAGGGAACATTTTTATTTAACACAGGCCGAGAGTCGTCAAGAAAAAAAAAGAATTTACTATTTAGCAATTGAAGTTTTTGCCATTATCATTTTTATTATTATTAGCGCAACATTGGATCATTTTGAATTGTCAGTGTCGAGAGAAAAAGAGATTGAAATCGAATCGAAATAATAAATGTAACATATTTTTGATATCATTATTATTACAACATCAGTACCACCATTAGAAAAAGAGCCTTTTTTTAAAGAGGAGGACGAGGAGAAGAAGAGAAGACGCTGAAATTATCCTCTGCTATTTACTCACAAGTACACCACATTTTTGCCACCTTCTTGTGCAGAAGTAGGAGCAGCAGTAAAATAGACACTTAAAAAAACCAACAATAAAATTTATTTTCTTGGATGATGCGTGATATACGCGTTCATATATACGCATGTCATCGTAAAATATTTGAATAGTCTATTATTACCTATTAATATTTTATTCTTATACCACCGCGGCCGCCGCCGACACACACACATCAAAAAATCAAGAAGCCATACTATCCATTCTTGATCAACAAGACAAGAAAAAGGATTCAGTTCAAGAGTGAGTTGAATAAGAAGAAGAAGAGGAAGAAAAAAGGGAAAGGAATTCAGAAATCAATTCAAACTAATCATCTCATCTTCTTCGTTTCTCTTCCCAATCCCAAGTGTAGTACTACAAATGAACATAATAAAATTATAAGGAGCGCAGCCTTAATGAAATCAATAGTAATCGATGGACATGAAATGAATGTACAAAGAAAATTGCACATCTCATCATCAATATCATCATCATCATCATGCAGCAGCCTACCTACATACGTTCCTATTTACTGAAAGATAAATAGGATAATTTTATATTTTGTTGACGAAAGAGAGAAGGAAGAAGAAAAGGACTTTTGGGAAGAGTTCTTCTCTGTGAACAAAGCAGAGTGGTAGTAGTACTACTACCCAGCAGAATAGTACTACAGAAAAAAAAACTGCTTAATAGTTAAATACACTTTTCTTGACAATACAGAAAAGGAAAGGTTCTTCGTCATCATCATCAACATCGTCACAATGTTGAGATTTCTTAGCCGTCGAAGCAAGGGTAGGAACGCCCAGCAGCAGCAACAGCAACAGAATAGTATTCTTCAAAAGGTGCAAGCAACCTCACCGCAGCATCATCATGGTCAGAATTATCAACAGCAGCAGCAACACTACAAACCCAACAAAAACTATCTCCTGTGTAAAGTTATCGTTTTGGATGGAACGGATTTGTCCATTGAACTGCCTGTAAGTACCAAAAAAAATACATATACGTTTTATCCCTATGCTTTTTTTCTTACCTGTGCATATGCATGTATATATATCTACGTTTCTACGTATATATATTTAAAAAATGCTTTTATTGCTCTTTGCTACTACTTATAATATTGCTTTCTTACTACTTTACTTGAGCAGATGATGGGGATGATGATAATCATCATTACATTACAATTGTACATGTCGTTAGGTAAGAAGAAGAAAAAAAGTAGGGACAAAAAAATCTGAGAGTTGAGTATATTGACTGGTACAGGTATAAATCCAGGTTGCCTGCTTGCTACTACCCTTTTTTATGTGTAAGGTATGTTCTCTCTGTACACCGGTATCTACTTTACATACTTTGCTACTTGATGAACCAAGTTTTACAAGACATGTTTCTATCTTTTTTATCTTTCCTTTGTCTTTCCTCTCGCTTGACTCTTTCTGAGAGAGCATCTTGTATTCTTCAATATATGAACTGAATCAGTTTTTTAGCAGTTCACAGACACTTTACCTGTCTGTTTTTTGTCTGCTGATCATTCCTCCTGCTGCTGCTATGCTCTGTGGAAAATATGATCTTTTTTAGCTGAACCAATAACGTTAAATGTTTTTTATATTTCTTGCCGCTTTACCACTGATTTTTTTTCTTTTTACCCTTTGGCTAAAATTTACACGTTTACTATAACCTCTATTATTGCTGGTCGTTCACTACCCCGAGGAACTCCGTACATGGAAGCAAAAAAGAAGATAAGAATGAGGAAAGGAGGAGGAGGGAAAAAAGAAGATGATGTTTGAAATGAAAACACTTCTTCTTCGGATCAATCTGTCTGCTGAGTAGTAAAAAATACAAATGTTGTGTTAAGTTGTAAGAATGTCTCCTTAAAAAAGCCTTAGGTATATTGCTACCCAGCTACATTCACAGCATATTGCTCACTTCTTCTACGAGTCATAATGATCTTTTGAGTTTTAACGTCTGGTCTAAAAACTAATGTGTATGTATTTATGCTTATGCATGCACGCCTGATGCTAAACTTTACTCAAGTGTCCATATATCAAATTCAACAAAACACATTTATTATTCTCTTCTCTGCAGTAATAATAATTGTAGATGCAAATGGTGTTAAAATTGTATTTTTCCTCTTTATCCAAATCCACTTGATTTGATGGTTTTACAATATTATCGTCATCACCATCATATCATCGTCATCATCCCTCTCATATAACAATATTAACCTTGTACTCTGTGGTGAAGTTGAAGGAGTTGTATGAAAAACCACTTTACTACAGCAGCAGCAGCAACAACAACAGACTTTTTTTTGTTCATCATCATCATGTATTTTTGTGGCGTGTTTTTTTTCCTAAATTGAGGATGATATGATATGTTGATGGTTCCTATTTAGCTGTGCACCACTTGTGTACACACACATAAAAGAGTAGGAAAAAATATAAAGTTTACCTGTATAATATGCATATTATATATCTGTGTATGCGAGATAATATCTCTTGAAAAATAAAGGACGTTGTTGGTTACTGGTTTTTTTTTTTGATAATGTACAACAAGAGTAGTACAATGAACAGATATACAAAACATGCATGTTCCATCTTCCATCCATTCCAAGTTTAAATTATTCTTCTGTTTTAGTAATGCTTCTGCTGCTGCTGCAGCCATGTTTCAGTGTACAAGCTGAACATGAACAAAAAAAGTAGAGAGAAAAGGTATTCAATTTCAAGTATAAATGCTCACACACACATCCTAAATACACCTGCTGTAGTACTCAAATACATGCTTAAAATGTATAATGCCACGTATATGATTACACGGTATATAAACAAGAAGAAGGGAAGGGAAAAGAAGAAGATGACTATGGTGAGCGGAGGAGTTCATGGACTGTGGTCTAGAAAGTAAAATAATAATAGATTCGAGAAGATGCACCACCACCACCAATGCACCCTACAAATTTTTAACCATGGGCATGGACCATGGTCATCCTCCATGCTCTTTATTGCTTCTTCTTCTTCTTCTTTGAAGGATGATGGTAGTACCATGAAACCAAGATTATTTTCAAGAAAGGGTACACAACACGGGTACATTACTATTATTATGATGGCTACCACATACACACACACACGCACGTTTTTTTTCTAGAAGGAGATGGAATGAGGATGATGATGATGGAAAAGGTGGTGGCGGCTATGGACATTGCTCATGTTACATAATAAGAGCCTCAAGGAAAATTAACAATGGGAAATATATATATAGGGAAATATATATATAGCCATCTTCTACCACGCATGTTTTTTTTCCTCTAGACCATTCTTAGATTTTTTTTACACCTTCTTGGTTTTTAAAAAACCCTGTTTATTGTTGAGTTATTGTGATTTTGATTGTGAACCTGCATAACAATAAAAAATGGTAGTAGTTGTTGTAATATAGCCAGTAGTAGAAAAAGAGCACAGGAGTAAAATGCATTTACTTTTTTTTATCTTGTTGATTTTTTTTGTTCCTGGAAGGAGAGACTGTCCACTAAATTTTCCTGTTAACCCCTTTCCTCTTTCTTTCTCATCCATGAAAAAAAGATGATGAGTTGAGTGAGATTATTATTATTATTATTGAAAGAGGTGAGCTCAGTAAGCATAACTTGAACAATGGTGATATTTCTCTCCCCCTCCATTTTCTCCATCCTTTTAAACATCATCAGACTGGACAGTCGAACGAATCCCCTTTGACATGCATGAGCGTCATGGGAAATCAAAATGTTAAAGTGTGTAATATAAATGCATTTTTTTACTGCACACACTCCACTCCTGCTCCTTGTCAGCCAGCGTGAGAGGAGAGAGTGAGGGTTCCGTGTTTTATGTAAATTATTTTACTGTCTTCTTCTTCTTGGCTTTAAAGAAGGTGGAAGGGATTTTAAAAAATAAATGACGATGCTATGATGATGATGCTGCATCTTCTTATTTTCTTGGATTCTTCTTAAGTCTTTCTTTGTAATTCCGTTTTGTTACCTTTTATTGAGAGATGATGGTAGTGAGGATGATGATGATGCAACTAAGAAAAAAATAAAATGTAACTTTTATTGTTACCAATGCTTCTTGGACGCTCAGTTTTTTTACATTGATTGTGTGATTGTGACTTGAGAGAAGCTTACATAAAAACCGAACAAGAAGAAAAAGTATAGAATCACGACACGACTAAATAAGTCCAGAGGAAGAAAAAAAATCATCTTCCTTTAAACTTTTGATGTAACCATTCAATTCACATGTCAATGCAGAGAAAATTATGTTCTTGTTGGTGGAATTGAGTTGTCAGAGTGGAAAAAAATAAGAATAAAAAAATCATAAAAAGAATTTATAAAAGCGAATGAGGAAATGAAAAAAAAATGAAGCACAAAATTTTCCTTCCAACTCATAATTTTTTTTGTCGGGACACATAAATTTTATAACTTGATATTACACATTTCACGATTCATTCAATTTTGCAATTTTACTTTTAATCATTTCAAATTTTCTTTTTTCTTCTTTAACAATAACAATCACAAAAACAAAAGTCTTACAAGATTATCAGAGACTATTGCCGTCATCAGGTCTTCATTATCTCAAGCACGCTGTTGTGAACAGCGTGCTGATGATCTTGTTTTCTATTCCCAAATCACATTCCCATTTCATTTTTTTTGTTTGTTTAATACATTTTTCAAAAACAATTCGATCATTAATATATTTTTCTCTCAATATTTAATGAGAGGAGGTTTCACCTTTCTTGCTTGTTTGAGTAAGTGTTTGAGTGTGTCTGTACTTTTTTTTTGTAAAAGATGCAATGATGATGGCGTTTGGCTCTAGATTGGCAATGATGATAATGATAAGTTTGCTTCGTGATGTACGAGTATATTTACAAAAGTAAACGAGACTAATAATGGGAATGAACATTATTAGGGAAAGTAATAACAGTTCTAGTAAATTTTGTCTTGTAGAAAAAGTGTAGAAAAATTGCAAGGTGACCACTAAAAAAGAAGTTCCTTTGGTGTGGTTGCTACTGCTGCCGAGTGGCAATAATGGTGGCATCCGCGTGTCATAATCTCATCTTTCAGGTTTCATGTTTAGCAAACAATGTATGCAAATATACCTATGTACAACTGGGAGTCTGCATAACAAGCACATTTAAACAAGAAGAAGAAAAAGTCATCACAACAGCTCGTGTAAATGGCAAAAAACTGACAATCAAGTGAACAATGTCAAGTTTTAAAAGTCAGCTGAAACCTGCTGCAATAATAAACCAGACATTCGAATAAGAAAATGTTTTCTGATATGGAAATCAGTTGGCACATTTGCGACTGCAAAATAAGATGACGATGCAATACTATACACAGTGGTCAGGACAGGTGACTTCTTACTTCTTGTTAGTCAGGTGACATGCAATAATAATATTAAGAAGAAGAGTTTTTATGAATTCTTGGTATCACCAGACACCAAGACACAAGAGACTTACTATCTCTTCTCTGCAGTAAAACAGCAACACACTTTGACTTTTCACTTGATTCCCTGTCTTCATTTTTCAGCAGACTGAGTTATTGTAAAAAAAGACGTTTAAAAGAAGGTGTGATATGTGGTGTCTCCTGTCTCCCTCTCTCGCACTACTGCATATGCATCTATGTAAGATTTCACCCGGAGGCTTAATTGTATCCCCGTTTTCTTGCGTTGGTGTTAATAAAAAGGTTAATGTAATGTAAATCTTCATAAAAAATGCAATGTCAAGTGTGTACACATATTTTGCTTTACAATCCCACTATCATATCGTCATCATCATCAACCTCGGCACTAGAGAGAGAGACGAGAATCACGTCACCTTCTTCTTCGTCTTCATCATCATCGTTTAAACTGACAACAAATGTCACTGACCGTGCCCATTGCATTTAACTTGCATTTGCCATTCAAGACCACTTACTAATCCTTTATATTTCAAAACAAGAAATTTTAAATTCAGTTTCAAAAATTGTATAGAATGTTTTGGGCATTCCAGAAAATAAAAACATCTGAACATCACATGTCACCATAATCAAGAAAATATAAGGAAGACATAATATGTTTGGGCAGCATGTCGCCAAAAAAAAAAATCTCGCATAATCGGATAGAAAGTAAACTGTACTTCATCCTACACACACGAGCTTATTTTTTTTATATTATTTCTCATCATCATCATTATATCAGCTCAGTTTATCACGATCATTAAATATATTCTAGTGTGTTTGTATAATATGAAATGATAATGCATACTTTTGAGACTACATCACAAGAGAGATGGAGAGGGAGGAGGATGATTATCATGAGATGATACACAAGTGTTTGTTGACATTTGAAAATGATAATGATGCGCCGTATTATAAAAAAAAAGATAAAAAATACCACAATTTTTTTCTCTCCCTGTTTTATATTCAATGCCGTGCCTTTAGCCTTTGCCATTTTGTGATGTTATGTGATAAATGTAAATAAATGTAAAACAGTTTTTCTCTGCATTATTCATCCCCATTTTGCAATGCACTCTGAAAAAAAAGTAAAGTACAGTTTTATTTTTTTCCACAATTTTTTTTATGAATGTCATGTCATGATAATCATGAATGATCATATTATAATATCCTATTATCTTCTTCATATTTTTGTGGAGCTATGCAATATATATGGCTTAAATGCTTAAATGTATTATTAAATGCATTTTTACAAAAACATCATTTTTGCATTTTGCATTAGTTTTAGTTTGACTGTTTGCAAGTTAATTGCTTCTGATATGAACATACCTGCGATAATATCATCACAAGGCAGAAAAAAATATGTAGATTAAAATATTTTTTTTTGGATGTGCGCATTTGGCATAGGTGGTGGTGAGACAGTGTGTGTGGGCTTTTTTTGCTTTATCGCAGAAAAAAACAGGATTTTATCAAGTTGCTTGTTGAATATTGGCAATTTTGGCATATAAATACACGCTTACTTAAAATACCTGAGAGTCTGCTGATTGTATTGTGATTGTCGAGTGAGTGAGTCGGCTCTGTGCGGTGAAGCTGGTACTGATATTATATATTTTTTTGGACACGTTTGAATGAAGAAGCAGTAATGCTGCTGGTGGTGGTGGTGGATACTCAAAAAGTACAGAAAAAAAATTGGCAGATAAATTGTTACGAAAGTAATAACCATGTCTTTATATCTGTCACTTATTTTACTTATCAACATCATCTTGATGATAAGTACCTAATCAATCTAATAAACGATGTGATTCCCATAAACAACAAGAGAAAAAGAAGAAGAAAAAACGTCAATGCGGCGGTACTCTTTTTATTGTTATCTTTTTTAATGCAATAATTGTAATGGCAAAAGTACCTCTCCCCGCCCGTCAAAATAAGGAAAAATCAGATCAGGATCAGGATGATGGCCGCTCACAAGCAAGTATACCATATCAAATCAAACTAGACCAACAAAACAATGTTTTTTTCTTATGGTCTTAAAGAAAAATGAAATTAAATGAAATGCAAACAGAAAGATGAAACGTGTACTTTTTTAGAAGACGCGCAGGTGCCCTCGAGCCTTAAAAAGACACAAACAAAACAAAAAGTATCCGTCTTCTTTTTCTCTTCGGTACTTTTTTCGTCGTTAGCCAAAAAATAATATCTAAGTCATCTCATCACATATACCAAAATCCGACATTATTATGGTGTCATATCATCATCATCATCTTCGTTTTGAATAGTTTTGATAGAGCTGCCTACTAATAATAACGCGTCATTGTAAAATGAAAGGTGGTGGCGGTGGGGATGGTATGGTTTCGATTTTTGTTTTTTTGCAGGCAGGTATCAGCAGCAGGCTGGCAGGTAGTAAGTATGCACAAATGCACATACCATATATTTTTTATTGGTATTGTCTATTAAGAGCAAAAGCTAAATAAATTGTTTGCCATTAAAAGTGGCATGGCACAAACCATAAATTAATAATTGAGCCTGTCCTCTGCGCACCGCACACACAAGGCAATATATAGAAAAATAATAAAACGCAAGCCTTATTATTACAGTCGCTGGTGGGGGTTCACCACGACGATGCGATGATGAAGGAAAAAAAATATTGACGAAAGTAGACCAATGTCAAGTCACAAAGATTATTTTACTACTACTACTGGCCTTATAGTAGTATTATCTGGTTTTCTCTTCTTTTCAAGTCTCTATGCCCAGGTGTTATATATGAGTCTGTGATAATGTTATATGGCGAATGGATGATGATGATGATGAGCAAACTAAAAACAATCATAAATTCGGTCGATATACTTAATATACAAACATCTGTATACGGTCAGGTAGGTAATTTAGCTAATACCAATAAAGCTCGTCATTTGCAAACACACGTAGCCATCAGTCAATATTTGGTGTGTAATAGTAAATCAGAAAGAAAACGAGATCAGGATCAACAGAGCAGCAATATTATTGCAGCAACAGACGATCATCTAATCGGAGAGAGAAGGGGAAGGTGGACAGATTGTCAGTCAGTCAGGATGATCATGACGATGATGATCATGATCTCCACCACCGTTATCCTTATTATTATTATTTTTGTCGTGACAAGCCATATTGCACTGTTTTTACCTGAGATCATACACAAAAAAATGAATATGATTATTATTATATACCCCAAAGTAAGCCAATAAAAGCAAACACAGATGTTGTAATGAAAACATGATATAAAACTAAGACACGACTTTATTTTTTTAATAACAGTCACAAAGTCACAACCACAATAAAACAGCTAAAAATATTAATAATACCAACTTTTTGATCATGAGCTAAAATAAAGCATAACATCTCTTGTGAATATAGCAAATCTAAAAAAATATATAGATTTTAATTCAAACAAGATGATATTATTACATGGGAGTATGGCATAGTGGCAAATAATCCTAATCAAATGTAAAGCAATAATAATGACTACGACATCGACAATCACAGAAGAAAAAAATACAAACCAAAATCATTATCATCATCATCTCATCATCAAGAGCTCGTCATAAAGTTCCATATACGCAACATGATTACTACACACAACGACATATAACACACATCAGTTTTAGTTTTTAGTAATGGTCGGAGGATTTGAATCAGTGATTGTGATTGTTACTCTTGGATTGTTATTGGCTCTGATTTGGGATTCAATAGTAATAAATAAATAAATAATGCATGCACTACTACCACCATCACTATACAATATATATATATATAAATAAATGATGCACAGTCCATGAATTACAGATATTGAACTAGTGCACTGGTAGTGCAATAATAGTAATTTCAATTCAATTCATTTGACTATATATAAAAAAATTCTTAGACTATATATTATCCAAAAAGTGTATAGTATATGCTGTGGTGTGTGATATGTCTATATATTTTTACACATCGACATACACTACATAACATCTACACTGATTTAATGACTTGAATGGGCAAAAGTTATGACTTGCCATGCCATTGTCGGTTGCGAAATAGCAACAAGAAAAAAAAATGATATTACAGACAGACAGTAACAGTGCATAAGTTACAGATAGATAGATAGATAGATATACAGGCCTTGAGCATCTTGGCTTTGCTTATTGTTATTTTGGAGCCCTGTACATTGGATATATCTACATCTACATACATTACTCTTCCATATAATCATTATCATTTACTATACGTTTTTTTGTTTTAACGAGAATAAAAGTGCATTTAAAGAATTTATTTCACACTTTGCACACTGCACGGAATATGTAGCATAGAGCACACGTTTAAAAAAAATATTTTGTGATTCTTGTTGCATCACAAAATAATATTAGATATAAGGAATACTATTATAGATTTATTTTGCCTTGTCTCTTATATATTTATGTGTGCTGCTATTATATTACATGTTTAACCAAATTGGTGTGCGTTTTTTAATGAATCTGATAAGAAAAGAGTGTGGTATAAATTGTGTTTGATGTTCATAGTTATTCATGGTTTTGTTTGTTTGTTTGTTTAAATATCTATTACCTATCTTGTAATATTGTCATCATCATCATGATTGCATGTGTTTATATTATGTATATATATCACACTTTGACAATAAGAAAAGGATTTTTTTTTTTAAATGTAAGAAAGGTTGAAGAATGAAATGAAATAAAAAGTAAATCATTCTCCTTGTCTTTGTCCAATTGTGACTTGTGGCTGAGCGTAAATATGGACATAATGTTGCATTGAAGAATTGAAATGAAATGAAATATTATTATCTTCAATGTGAATAGTAGTGCAATTTGGCATAGAAAATACCTACTTAATTTTAACTAAAAAAATAGCAACACCCTTCATCATCATCATCGTCATCATCATTGATCCAAATTCAAATTCCTTTTTTATATTTTTTTATCGCGATAAATTTTTCACGTCTAATGATAGATTTATTAAAAAAGAAAATATTGAGTTGAACGTTCAATTGAAAAAAAATAAACAAATATGTATTTTGGAGGAATATTGAATATATATTACTTACGCATACCTGTGTACCAGGTAGGTATGCATCTAGGTATCTACAATGCACAAATTTATATTGCCAATTGAAGTGCAAAGAGATGATAAAATACTAAAAGGTTACAATAAATATTAGTATTTTAGACGTTTTTCAGAGGACATAGTAAAATAAGTAGAGAATATGGGTAGAGTAGGGATATGAATGACTGATGTCAATATGCATATATTTTTCAGTGTTCTTGACTATTATCCTGTCTTTTTATATTTATTGTTATTATGAACTCGACTACTACAAAAAAAATATAAAAATGTGAAGGAAGCCACCACTGCCTATAAATGAATTATGATGACTATTTTCAGTAATCAATAATTTATTTATTTTTTAAAGGAATTTTCAATAGAAAACATCCTTCAACTTTGATTATTTCTCTCACTTATTCTCTCTCTCTTGACTTTTCAAAGTTGTCTATAAATGAATTATGATGACTATTTTCAGTAATCAATAATTTATTTATTTTTTAAAGGAATTTTCAATAGAAAACATCCTTCAACTTTGATTATTTCTCTCACTTATTCTCTCTTTCTTGACTTTTCAAAGACAAGCCCATATCACATCACAAACAATTTTTGCTTCTTTTTTTGTTGCATTCCTTAGCGATTGAGAATATATAATAAAAAAATGCACGTCTCCCATTCTCCCATCTTTTTGCCTGCGTACACAAAATCATTAACCGGTTCATTTTAACGGAAAATTACAAGATGCCCATATAAAAATGGGTTTGAAAAAATGATAACGTTCTCTCTCTCTCAATCATCCACACTAAAAACCTTACCACCACCTCAGCTCCCACTCCAACTGTAAACGACAAAAAATACATAAAAAATAAAATGTAATAATAATAATATTGCCTGTTGATCATCTTCTTTGTACGGCAATTCGCAATCGTGGTTTCGTGACACTCGACTGGCGGAATGGCAATCACCAGAGAAGGAAAAAAAATCTACAAACCATTCTTTGATGATTTGGGAATATGTCGAATTAAAAGAGAACTTTCGTTAATAAATAATTAGGTTATAAAATTCTCGGAAGTGTCTGCAAACACAGTACCGTACATCATCACCACTAGCAGCTTGCTCACACAGGTTACCTTATAATATTTTTTTGCTTGCTTGGAGGATTATTAGGTTGATTAAATTAACATACTTACACCGTGAACAAGCCGTTATGGTTTAATTAAATTCTTGACTTGAGGAGGAAAAAAAACGACGACAACGACGGTGTAGATGATGATGAAAATAATACACACCTTTTTTCCTTATGAACTCTATTAACGCTTCTTTCAAGAAAAGGTGGTGGTGGTGGTGTGAGTGGCGTGGTCTCGTGGTTGAGCTTACTGCTGTGGTGATAATGTTGGCCAAACACATCGCTTCATTTGCTTTTTTTACAGTTGACATTTTGCATGGTCATGTACAATAGGACAATGTACACGAATTATCATATTGCATACAAATATATTTAGCAATAATTCTACACACAAATAATAATTACAGCAGAGCAACACAGGTAAAACATTGATAATAAAGAGGGTACAAATATGTAGGCATATACTACTTAATTCATTGAAAGAATTAATAATCTTTTTCATCTGACTTTGCTTTGTGGAAGAAAAGGCGGAGAGGAAAAAAAACTAAACAAAAAATTAAACATGTGAATATGCGTTTGTGTATGTGCATTTTTAATGGATTAAAATGATCATGATCTCAAATCTCCACACTACTCACAAACAAAGTAATGTTATCTTGCATAAGTTTTTGTGTATTATTTTTTGTGATGCGTTTGTGTATGTGCATTTTTTAATGGATTAAAATGATCATGATCTCAAATCTCCACACTACTCACAAACAAAGTAATGTTATCTTGCATAAGTTTTTGTGTATTATTTTTTGTGAATCTGATTTGCTCATAGGATGCTTTTAAAGTATTATTGTTGTTGGTGTGGTTGGAGGAAAGGAAGGATATACAAAAAGATTATTTAAAAAACTTTTGTGGTTGGTTTGATAGCTGTTGTTGATGATAATGGTGATGACGATGGTGAGCATTAATGAATGTAGATACACGTTTTTAGTTGTTTGTACTTTTGTTTGGTGTGCATATTTTAATGTGACCACAAAAGTGTGTGTGTGAAAGAGAGAATAACCGTTTGAAAAAAAAAATGTTTGAACAGCGGACGGGGATGATGATGGAGGATGGAGCCAAAAGGTGAGCTTTATAGCTGATATGGTGAATAACATTGTATTTTGTGTGTCGTGACAAGGAAGTGGTACTATGGCTATATACACAAAAATATCATGTTTAGCCTTGTCATCATCTCACCAAGAAGAACAGAGCAGGAGAAGAAAGAAAAAAAATAAGAATAAATATAAAACAGAGAGATACAAATTTTTGCCGTTGTTTTGTGTTGCAGTTGATATTGTTGCTGCTGCTGCTGCTGATATTTTGCTATTACTCAAGTTATTAAGTGCAGAGATTTCAGAGATTCTGAAGAAACATTACAAATTACACATTGTTACAAGTTTTTTTGCAGTATTAAATATATAATACGCCATGCCACATGCTATTATTGTTATTATGCCAGAGAGAGAGAGAGAGACAATTTTATGCAAAAGCATGTACACAGGGTTTGTTGGCACATATTATCTACCTACCTATATATTTTTGTGCATGCTTTGATATGATAAAAAAGAAGGGAAGGAAACAAAATGTAATTTTTTCTCTCTAGCAGCAGCAGAGGTAATCTTTATTCTTCTTTTTTGTTAAAAAAAAAATGCTACAAGCTTTTAGCATGTTTTCAAGATGATGATAGAATGACATAATGACTGACTCTGTGGTTACCTGGCAGAGATTTTTTTGACCGTAAAGAAACATGATTTTCCTGGATTGAATGGATATAAAATGTACGTATTTTGTTACAATGTCTGATGATGTGAGGATATTATAATGGGTTGCATATTAGCACTGCAATTTGCATTTACAATATATATTATCTAATGCACACGAACATGCTATCTAACTTATTGTTGTGTAGTTGTAAAAATGTGTAAAGAGCAGATCAAATCACACATCCATCAGACACAGACACAAACACTTACTTTTTTTGAGAAATGATATTTCCACATTTTTATACAATTGCACTGCATATTGCATTATTATATGGAAAAAATGATTATGGTACTAATAGGGCTGCACAATAAAAAGGAATGAAAATGGAGGAAGATGGTAATCTACTGTCGTAGGATAATGGAATTTTGTACTTTTTTGTTTTTTTTATTGGTCAGTAGTATAATAGAAGTGGAATGTACTTTAGCTACATATATAGCTTTTATAGTTTTCTTCACTTGGTTGTGAGAATGTAAGTGTGTAGGGTGCGTATACAAAATGTGTGTCTTATCATCTACGTGTAATCAACATCATCATCATAAGAAATTTCAAAATCCTTTTTGGTTTTTTTTGAGCGGGAGAGAGCAAGACAGAGAGAGGGGGGCACGTCCCTTAATTAGGGAGTACATTTAGTGGTGGTGGTGCTTTGTAGTGTGATTCCACTTTTTGTTGGATGTGATCACATCATCAGCATCGTTGCAATTAAATATATTGGAAGGCAAATAAAATAATAATTTCAAAGAAATGTAGCATTTAAACGGTTTTAACTTTTTCTAAAATCTAAATAATATATCAGTTAACTGTGGATGGTTCTCTCTCGTCCTTCCTTGGTTATTGATTGTAATACGTCAGATTTTAAAGGAAGTAGGATTAGTTTAGATTCGGATTCATTTAAAAGTCCGTGCACAAGATAACCCGAAACCAATATCTTTCGATTTTCTGTTTTTTACGGCTGATTAACTGCTTTCCTAGGCATAAGCTTATTGATTTTCAGCCAAATCGATTAAGGTGGGTGAGTGGTGGAGGTGGAAACATTTTTTGTTGCTATTGTAAAAGACAGATTGCCCTCATCAAATCGGTCACACTAGAGACTAGAGGTCAAAAGCCAGGGAAAAAATGCATGTGTTTGTGTACACATAAGGTATATAACCGTTCTAACAACGCAGTATAGTAAGCGGTATTTCTTTCTGCCGATATGATTGCTGTATAACCGTAGCTGTAGACGACGTATGGAAGCACCTCCCGACCCGATCCTATCATTCTTCCATTTTACTTTTTCATGTACTGTAGCACTTTTTACTGTATTCGTATACCTGCGTATCCTACAAAAAAGAAAATAATGATCCGATAAAAAAACTTTTTCTTTTAACATTCCACTACACAATTTTTGATAGTTGCCGGTAAACCACTGCTACTCCCTGACAATTATTTTCATAATACACAAATCGAACAAGCCAGAAAGAAGCTCTATCAAAGCATAGACATATACTATTATGTATATTTATTACATCAATATCCATACTTAATATACCGGTACCTATTCAAAATTGTTCTCTTTTTCATTTACAATCAGATATGCTGAGCCCAAAAGCCATGCCTAAATAGTAAAAAGTCCACAAGAAAAAAACTTACCTGGTCGGTTGAAAAAGAAAAAAAACTTGCCATTTTGTAATAAATATGATCATCATGGTCCTCTCTTGATCATCATCATCATTTTCTTATGTTTTTTTCTGCTATCTTAATACAGCAACATGGGAAGCATACGGAAACTAAGCAGTAGGTATACTCCCAGAACGATTATGATTATCCCAATACCAGTAATAAATACAATTTAATATGCCATCTTATTTCTCTCTTGTCCTCCACATCCCACCAACCAAACCAAACCACCACCTTTTCATCATTATCATTTTTCTATACCTTCAGGATAATATTTTACCGCTGAAAATTCCCATTTCCATGCAAAATCCCATTCACATCATCATCCACACAATACACGCCTGTTTTTCTACGCATTATTCACTATCGTGCATATATACATTTATTATACATCGCACCGAAGAAGAAGAAGAAGTGGCATGCATGCCAAAACTCATAAACTTACCAATTTGTAGCGTGGACTTGTTACTCCCCCAAAAAACATATTATTTTTTAAATGTACAAAACTGGCTATCAAGTTTACATGGAACTCTTCTATAAATCTCGTGTGTGTGTCTCTCACTGCGAGGCTCTGGCTACAAAATATGTATGAGATGCTGTTGCGTGATAAAAGGAAATTGTCCTTTTTTACATGCCAATTTCCTTGGTCGTTGCTCGCGTTTTTATATCTTTTTTCCTTGACTCAAGTCAAGTCACACACTAAGACTCGTCGTAAAATAAACTCTGCTTCTTCTCCTCCTTTGTTCCCTTTTTTCTTGGTAAAATGCACAGCTCAAAGGAAGTTTTAATTCGCTATGGCTGATGGAAAGTGGATGATTTTTGATGGCGACCAAGACGACGACGACGACAACGACGGGGAGGAAGAAACTTGTGTTATTCTTGCCACAGCCACAAAATATATACAAAAAAATATTTATTACCTACGTATCACATTTTTATGCCTATAACATCTACATGTTAAAGTATACCATATTGCGAAACAAAATAAAAAATATCTGCTCAGCTTGTGTTTTGTTATAAAAAGCAAAGGAGCAAAAGAGGGAGAGTTTCAAAAGGAATTTTTGCTCTGAGCATGTCAGTATTTGTGCTTGTGTGTGAGTGTCTATCTGATGGACAATGAAAAATGAGGAAAATGCATGACGGAACGTGTGGAGGGAGGAGGGAGATGGCGGAAGAACCTTTAATAATACAAGTTGAAAGTATACTAGACGAAGAATGGTCTATTTTTTATTATTATTATTGAACCTCATGAGAAAATTTCATTATTTTTACAATACAAAAATATAATATGCTATTGTAGTGGAAGTAGAGTGTTGTCGCCGTTTTCTTAGGAATGGAATGCATGTATTTGTGCAGTGCACGTACATATTATAAAATGTACCGTGACAATTGTATATTAGAATTCGATATACGTTATTACCAAAGTAACCTAAGTTATATATTTATAAAGTATGTCATTAAGACGGGCAAAATAAGGAGGTGTAAATTACAAGGGAAACATAAATTTTGCAGGCTTTCTTCTCATTCTTTTCTTCTTCTTCTGACGACGACAACGACTCATGTTTGATGAATAATGGAATTCCTGCTGTCAGTCTACTTTTACTCACTTCCCACCATTCACAACAGTTGACTATGCTCAGCTATTTTAAAAGCTTATTTTGTAAACATCATCATCATCATCATGATGGCAGTGTATACATTACACTATCATATCACATGATTTTCCTATACAATTTATTATTATTGTCAATAGTTGATCTGCTGATCACCCATTCATTCATTCTTTTGTGGTGGTTTCTTGAACAAAAAGAAACCAAAGCCGGAATTAAGTAACAAGTCATTTCTTTTCATAATAAAACCATTTATGCGTAAACAAAACAAAAAAAATTGCTTTTAATTTTTATATTTCAAAAGGAAAATAGGTACAAACAATCCATTCATTAATTTTTATGTAACAAGCATACTTTTTTATTACGCATTCCGTTTCTCTTGTAAAAGCTGTCAACATGAAAAGGCATTTCTATTTTTAAAAATATCTAAATTTAATAATAAAGCTATATCCATTAAAATAATTATTTACTATTTAAAATAGTTAATAAAATAAAATGTCCACGCCTATATAATGGCATTGTCGATGACAGGTGTAGTATTTTTTTGATTGAATGAATAAAACAATGAGCTGTTTATCATTTTACACAAGAATACTCTTTACTTTTTTTATCCGCAAAAATATCATCGTAATTGTCATCAGCCTCGTCGTTTCATTTTTTTATAATTCTTTTATGCACTTTTCCCATTTCTAAATATAAATATAAATTACTTTGATTGTTATTGTTGTTATTTTGTTACGCTATTCAACTATCTATCAATCTTCTCCTCGTCCTCAACTAAAAATAAAATTATTAATGACACATTTTATTCCTTTGGCTACTGCGGCGTGTTAAAAAATATTTTTATATTAAAAACGTGAATGAGACAATAAAAAAATATGTAATGCATTTTATAGTAAGCCTCCTCTTCTGTGAATGAAAATATATATTCAATAAAAATGATTTGCTTGCTTTGTGACGATGACGGACCAAGTTAATTTCCTTCCTTGTAAACTACTTGTTCAAGTCATCGCCATCATCATCATCATCAACAAAACGGAAACAGAATCATTTTCTTGTGTACGTTTTATATTTTTTTTACATTGTTTCCCGTATCATTAGAGTGTGCATAGCACAGCAAATATTTAAAAAAAAATATTTTACCACGTACACAAGAAAAACATGCTATTGTTGTTGTTTATTGCATGGTTTTATCATTTGTGTGATTAGTGATTATTGCATATACACAATACAACATGCATACCTGCATATCTATACATAGCTCGGCTATAGCAATTTTTTTGATCTGGGATATGTGTTGTGATTTGGTATGCATGGGATTTACAATGAATTGTTTGGAAGCACTCTCAAGTCTCAAGTCCCTTTCAACTTTAAATTGATTTTTTATTCACATTCTTTTTTTTTTCTTTAGAAAATAAGGGTGCATTATAATTTTTGTAAGTCTCACTTTAATTCTTATTCGCCACTACATTTATTACTACTACTGGTTTACTTTAAGTGGGGCTTTGGCTAATTGCGCTATTTTTTAAGTCTCACTTTAATTCTTATTCGCCACTACATTTATTACTACTACTGGTTTACTTTAAGTGTGGCTTTGGCTAATTGCGCACATATTATAACTGCTACAGTCATGCAAAATAACAATAAATAAAAAAACTTGCCACCGCGACCACTACTTTTACTGCTTATGCTATCCCCTCTCGTGATTTTTTTATTTTTTTATTTTTTTTTATTGTTATTATTATTATTTTGGGTAGATATATGGAGCTATTATCCTTGCATTGTTGCACTGCACTGTGTATAAAAGGCATATGTGCTACTGCTGTTTACTACACTGCATATTTTTTTTAATATGCAAAAATTGTGTACACAAAACAGAAGGAAAATGAGCAAAAAAAGCGTCGTCGTGTACGTGATATGCACCATCTCAAAATAAGACAAGACAGTTAACATACCTTGTGTATGATTTATAGCGCAAACTAATTTGTGTTTATTATTGAATTTTTTTTTCTCAAGAAGAAGAAATTATTTTTTTATTGTTATTATTATTTTGGGTAGATATATGGAGCTATTATCCTTGCATTGTTGCACTGCACTGTGTATAAAAGGCATATGTGCTACTGCTATTTACTATACTGCATAATTTTTTTAATATGCAAAAATTGTGTACACAAAACAGAAGGAAAATGAGCAAAAAAAAAGCGTCGTCGTGTACGTGATATGCACCATCGCAAAATAAGACAAGACGGTTAACATACCTTGTGTATGATTTATAGCGCAAACTAATTTGTGTTTATTATTGAATTTTTTTTTCTCAAGAAGAAGAAATAAGTAAGATGCAACCAAATAGCAAACAATTTTACAATATATGCATAGTTGATTGTTGACTTGACTTGCATAAAATTTCATTTTTTACGACAAAAAATTTTTTTTACTAAAAAAATTATTATTTGATTTTGACTAATGGTCATCTCATCATGGTAGTTTATTTTGTATTTTGTATCCTTAATGGTGACGTGTGACGTTATAATCCCTACAAAAATAAGAATTTGTGTTCATTGTGGTCACGTTTTTTCGTCATTGCCACTGGTTGTAATAGTGCACAAGATTGAATAACGTCACTATGTTTATCATTATAATTAAGCCCAACAAACAAATATATTACCAAAAAATATGCCTGTGTTGTGTTGTGCGTGTACCCATTTTGTATGAACCTTGTAATAATGCAAGTAGTTAATATGCAGATTGACACGTAAATAGTACACAGTACACACACAGTTGTTACATTTTGGTGCTTCCTTTGGCTGTTAGCTAAAAAAATGCATTTATCATGATGTTTACACACATGCATTTAGGCTCCAAGCCATTAATAAAATGCGCAACTAATAATTTTAAAACCAGAAGAGAAGTAGCTCTTTAAAATAAATATATTTAGGCGAATTATTAGTGTGTGCGTTTTGTTTGGGTGGTTTTGGTCAGTCAACACAACAACAGCAGCAGTAGCAGATAAAAATGCTTAAGTAATTTTACTTCTTTAGAAAAAAAAAGCAAAAGATAGGCCCAGATAAAAAAATTTATAGTGCATTTATTTATTATTATAATGCATTGTTGAACAGGTTGAGCATTGTTGATTTTTTATAAAAAAGAGCACTTTAGGTAGGTATTAGCCCAAAATAAATTGCGGTATTGTTGTTGTTATTGTTGTTGATATTGTATAGGTGCATTTGTGTGGCTTACCGTATGATGATGATAATTAAACGACTTTATGAGACGAGACGTCAAAAAGGGTAAAGCTTGACGCACACACTAATACAGCACACCACACATGCCTAAAAAAATGCACCTGTAATACTAGAGGTAGAGGTGTACGTAGTATGTAGTAGTGTCAGTGTGCATTTTTTAAATAATGCATACTTAGCATTTGATTAAGTACTCAACTCACACAGTTGAGAAGAGGAACAACGACAAAATATGTATAAAAAACGAGAAGAACGGGATACATTGTGAGCTACACACACAACACAAGAATGAAATGAATGATCCGTGTAAAGTGTAAATAGAAAAAAAATAGAAAAAATATATGCATATCTTTTTTTTGCTACTTAAGCGGTTCTTTCACTTGAGTATATAATATGTAATTGTTGTATCTACAAAAGAGAGTGGGACTACTGTTTGTACAGT
>JAITYZ010000105.1:0-13321 GCA_027744595.1 Paronellides praefectus | reverse complement strand
GATGAGGATGGCATACTTAACCAATCTCTCTTGAGCAGTAGCAACGACAAAAACATATTTGCTCGTATTACATAACAACTCATTCAGTATATTTTGCAGATAAATATATTTTTTTCCCTCAAAGTAAACCAATCAATTTTTGGTAAGCCTGTCAACTCAAAGGCTATATAGCAGAGCATAGTACAAAAAAAATTCACTAATTACATTTCTCCTCTTTCTCCTTTTGGTCTGCAGATGACAACACAATAAGAATATAGAAAAAAATACAACACACGTTTATAATCTTTTGTTATGTATGTACATATACACTGGTATTATGATGTCGAAACAGTTTTCACGCTTGACCAGCTCGGAATAAATAGAAACAAAAGGAAAGTGGACTGGAGTCGCTTGACCATGAAATAGTCTACCTAACTTTCACCACAGCTCAACTCTTTCCACTTGTTTTATTACGAAACTCCAGCAGAATTGTGTGTTCATTGCAGAAGAGAAGAGAGAGCACTAGACAAGAATAGAACACAATCTCAAATAATGGATATCAATGTATGTTATTGGGAAGGAAATTGAATTGATGAAAAGTTGTAGACGAAGGGACACAGAGCAGAGAAGAATACAAATTTATCCCTTTCCTCAAATATTTCAATAATGTGTGGATATATATAGTGTGTAGGATATATTTTTGCATTGGAAGTGAGATTGGGAATTTTAAGTGCAATTTCAAATTTCACTCCATTTTTTTTATTCACCGATGAAGAAGAAGGGAAAAAAATCAGGAATATTTCAAGGGAAAAAATAGAGAGTCTAAGAGAAAGTCGGATGATAATAAAGAGAGTGCGTTTTTTGTTGATGTGCTCAGCAGCGGAGCTAAAGGGAGACTGGCTGAAAAGTGTGAGGCAACCCTACTCAAAATAGTCGTACAAAAAGCCCAGTAGTCTGAGCATTATATATACTGGGCATTGACTTACTTGAGCTTATAATATTATGTTACGCTAGGGTTGCTTGCGAGATATCGAAAGGAATGCTTTGTATTTTGAGAAGTGTGTGTGTTTTTGTGTGTACTGAACAGAAGAACAAAAAAGCAGATTTCATTTCATTCTACTTCTTTTTTCTCTCTCTCTCTTCTGCTTTCACAAGAGAAAGTGGTAATGGTTTATGGTACTGTCATTTAATTACCCATTCATGGAAACTCCACTACTTTACACAGCTGACATGGGATGTTGTGCAAAAAAAAAGAAGTAACGCTAAACCCATCTCATCTCAAAGAGATGTCTTTGTTTATTAGCGTAAGAAAAGCGTCCCGAGAGATCAGTTAAGCAATTATCGTAGCTTTTATTTTGTGGATTTTACTACACACACGCACATACTTACCCATCCCCCCTAAACTTTCCCCCTTCCACCACCAACTAAAAAATAGGTTGGTTCAACTTCTTTGTCCTTTTGTGTGTTCCAAAGTGCTTTCTCTTTTCTATAAAGGTGCAGAGGAGAAAGCTGAAATTGCTTGCAGGATTTATTCATTCAAAATTCAAAAAGGAGCAAAAATTGTTTCGCAATTGTTTTTAGTGTAAGTGTGCGTGTGTGTGTGTGTGTTTGTATGTTTGAGCAATTTTCCAGCCCATTTGAAGTAGTCCATACAAAATTTATTTTGATGAGGGTGTAAACAATAATGCGCGAGGATTTATTCAAATAGTTTTACACGCTTCTAAAACTTTTAGAGAGGGATACTGAGAAAATGTAAGGAAGAGTAAAGTGGCCTCGAGGGGAATTACACAGCAACAAAGCTCTTCTCTCAGATGAAACATTAATTAGACCCTTTTGTTCTTCCTTTTCATATAGTTTTTTTTAAATTATTTAATAGAAAGAGTCATAGTCTCATTATGATAATAGCAGTAAATCAAATCATATACAGCTAATAAAACAGACGCAATAATAATGCCATCATACCAACAACGTCTCTTGAACTTTTCCCCTCTTTCTCTAAACTCGGATTTCTCTTTTCTGTAACTTCACCTTAAAGAAATTTATATTCCATTTGCAAATGTGGTCTGGAATGGAATAAGTAGAATAAGTAGGTATTTCGAAAGTTTCTAAAATGTTTGCCTTTGAGGCAATCATTAAACATTTTTGTTTTAAATATTTTGGAGTAGATGAGTGGCTGAATGGATGCCGACAGGAAATTAAAGATGGTGACGATTACCGTAAAACAATACTTTTTTGTGCATATCTCAAAAAAATCTTTATAGTTTGTTTACAGAAAAATAAAATGGAGAAAAAAATGTGTAAAATATTATCTCGAGTAATATAAAGTTGTAAGCTTAAATAAATACACTCAACAAATATTCATATAGCTTGCTTTTTTAGACGGATAAGAAAGTTTACTGTTTTTTCTATACGGAAAGTGGGACTGTATTAAGTTGTGGAGGAAAAAATAGATGAAGAAAAAAAACAGTTATTTATAATTTATTCTTCTTCCCCGTTTTTATATACCTACTCCTGTACAAAAAAAATGAAATGAAAAAGTTCAAAGTTCAAACTTGCTACTTTTGCTGTTTTGCATTTTTTAAGTTTGAAAAAAAGAAAAGTTGTATTTGCTCTGTGCCCACATTTCACATGAAAGGCTAATTTTTTGAGGTATTGTTTGCTTTGTTGTTTACTCCTGTCCCATTATGAAAAGCAGGTTTGCAGTAAAAAAAGAAGAATAGAAAATTGCATGGTTCACTGAAGCCTCTTTTTCTTCTTTGTATTTCACCAGGAAATAAAAGAGACAAAGATAAAAGCTGATTTAAAATTTAAAGGAAAATGGCGCCAAAAAGAAAAAAGTCTTAACGCAGGTCAACGTAAAAGAGGTGGAGGACAAATTGCAGGAACTGCTTCCCTGAATAGTCTGCTTCCCCCATCCCCCAAAGGAGTAAATGTTGATGTAAATGGTGATTGCCTGGGTGCTCTAATCCCAGCAGAAACAATGAAAATGGTAAATGGATTAGGCGTTACTGCAAATGACAAGTCTATCCGAAAGAGAGAGTTGTTTGATGACCAAATTTTCCCCATTAACATCTCAATACCCCCATAACAATAATTGCAAGAGAAAGGGAGGGGGAAAAGTTCGTTTGACCATAACATATATTTTGTTGTTGTTGCTATTTGCTATTATCCAATATTATCCTTCTCATTCTTCAGTGGGCACAAAGAAGACAAAAAAACACAATCTCGAGTTTTAGCCTACTCATCTGAAAGTAATGGGTTGCATACATACACACACATCCCAATATTACTTTTTCTGTTTAAAAAGATGAAAAGAAAAGCTGGTTAGTTTCCCGTCTCGCCAAAAAACAAAAGTCGCTTTTTTCTGCACAAAGCCATGATACAAGGGGGATATATGGTTACGCATTCCCATTTTGATGAAACGCTCTTGTGTGATTTGATGTACAAAATTGAGTTTTGCAATCAAATGACATCCGCTCCAGCCGAAAATTGGATTTTCTGGGTAATTCTATTGAAAAATTTGATTTGCATTATTGCATTTTTAGGAAATCATGAGTTGCGTGACTATAGCCCCACACAAAAAGAAAAAAATATATAATATTCAGACCAGCACACACACTTGTAAATGTAAAAACGACTCTTTTTTTGTGCTATTCTCCAAAATCAATTTTTTTGATAAGCAAACAAAAGAAAATGAATAGAGTATGGCAGGGCGGTTCTTTATTGCTATTAAAATATTATTCAGTTTCATTTCGCAAACACTTAGTTGCAGCTGTTAATAGACTTTTGTGTATTCTAATAGCCTTTTCTCATAAAACATGGAATGTGAATGGAGCTGGAAGTATAGTATTTATGCTGGTGCTGGATGACGACAATGACGAAGGCAAGTCATTTTGCAACTTTTGCCACAAAAAAAGTTTTTTATTTCCCTTTTATGACTTATGACTTGAAGACTGGATTTTTATCGATGCCCCCAAAAAATAAGAAGGAATTCTCAATAAAAATAATAAAAAGAAAGAACATTTCACTTTTATGACTTTCTCTTGGGCAGAGAGCAGGAGAGAGAGAGAGAGTTCATTGTGTGTGGACTCTCACTGTAATGTAGACTATGTTTTAGCTTAAAATCTAAATGTCATTTCGGAAGATTGCTTTCGGAATATTATTATTCCCTCGTAAATATTTAAGCGGTCATTTCAAAACTTTCTTTCATGTGCCTTCACAACTATACGAATACTATCACCTCGGATTTTATTTGTAAAAACCCCTGAGCAAAAAAAGAAAACTATATCGTCAGCAGCACTCCAAAAAAAACACTGAATCTATTTTTTGGGGTACCAAAAAATGATATGAAAAAGGGGTAATTAGATTATCGCCTTGTGTATGTGCCCAAGTTTGCAGATGACAAGAGCGCCTGATAGCATTTCCATGTCAAACCCGAGCTCACTTGACCGTCAAATCATTTTTCCCTCCAGCTTTCACTTTCTCACGTGCACAAAAAAAATAATCCACTGGACCAGCTCAACAGATATACGTGAGACTTGCTTTCAAAGGAAAAAAGGAGAACCCAGTGAACCGGAAATGGAACAAAATTTCTTTTGTACAAATAAAATATATCCTGTTTATGATTTTCCATGTCTTTTGCATCACTCCACGTCCTATTTATATACACATCGTCTTCTTTTTTTATGTCCCCGAAGTAAATCATGATTCATGGAAACAGCTTCCACATATAATATACCTATATACTAATTGAATTTTCATGTTTGAGAATCAATCCACAAAAATAGAATTGATTCGAGTTCAAGTGACTTGTTTATTCATCATGAATTCAAAAAAAGTCACGTATATAATATGACGTAGGTATATATTTATTCGGTTTCTGTCACTCCCACACACACGCTCTTTTCCATGGCAAACAACACACAGTAATAATATATTATTTATTATTTTGACCGTATTCACGTACAAGAATATACAGCGACAAAAACAAGTTGCTTTCTTACTTTCCTAAATCATGGGAATATTTTTTTTTTCGTGTGGAACGGGATTTTATTATGTACTGCAATTTAGCTTCTGCTACCTTTCCCCATATAGTAGTATATTCACAATGGGAGCTTTCTTTTTTTTGGATAAAGGTAAGGTGAGTTGATTGAGAGGGATCAGTTCGCGACGTGACAGGAGATTTGCTCCGAGGCCCCGGGAGATGGATGGCTTAAGATGAAAATCCCACTACCTGAAGATATTACTCCGGAGCACACGGGAATTCTTCTGAGCTGGAAAGTCGACAAAAATAGGAAGGAATGCAGGAGTAAAAAAGGAACAAGTTATGTTGTGTGCTTTGAAAGAAAAAAAGATTGACTGGAAAAAATCGGTGAAAAGCAGCTGGATGCTGCCATGCAATTTATATCCCTAATCTGTTTTATTTTTGTTCGTCGATATCACATTCAATCGGATCGGTGTGTTGCATTAGCGATATATACATATATTTTTTAGAGAATGATATGTTATTCCAGTTGCCTTATTGACAGTATGAAGTATTATGCAAATGAAGAGTGATTGTCCATGTCACAAAAAAACCAGAGTAAAACGTAAGGAAATATACACCAAGCTATATAGACGATAGCAATTTACTTTTGAAGCAGGTAAAAAAGTAATACACATTTTTTCCCCGCATTTGATTTACTTCTTTTGGAACGACATAAAAAAGAGATGTATATATTCTCGTGACAGAGTAAAATGAATTTGTGTGAAGACTGAAGAGGGACAAATATAGTAGTCAAAGGCCGTCAAGAGTTTCCGGCTTTCTTTTTTTTTGCAGAGGGTACTACTCTTCAACTACCACCCCACTGCACAACATGTTTTTGCTAAAAACATGTGCCTTTCGTTTCATCTTTCGATTTAATTACTGTATCTCCACAAAGAGCAAATTTTGTAACATTTTTTTGTCTCTTTGTCTAGAGAGTCACGTAATGAGCCTAGTCTGTTGTAGCATACCTACCTGGTTTTTCCACAAATGAAAAGCAAACAGGGCTCTTGGGCTTAAGTTTTATTTTAAACTTGAACGTTTGTAGTAGCAAAAGGTTTTTCCACTAAAAAACATGGCATGTGTCTGTGTAACAACAGAAATATATATTTTTTTTGTTTTTTCTGGAAGCTAAAACATGATTCTAAAAGACTTGGTGTGTGGATATACTTGCCATCCTCATCATCATGAATTATTGGCAGTGAGTGGGCTCAGGTGTACTTTTCACTTTGCATCATAAACTGCTTGGGCATGAGAGTAAACATATATCCCAATAGAATAATATTCTATTTACATTGAAGAATAAATAGACCTACATTTCATCCTCTGTGTACACAACAGAGTCCCTGCTCTACACCTTTCCCCCTCATATTATACATAAATAGCAAAGCTAACAAAAACATTCATTACACTTTGTTTTCTCTTGACGTGTTTGTGTGTATTTACATAGCTCATATAATAAATATTTTTCTTCCTCCATTTAACTATCACGCAACACTCCCTATTAGCAATTCATCTGGATTAATTTAGAAGAGTGTATGTGCTCACATAAAACAAAAGGCTCCTTTTTATTTCCGTGCATAAATATATTTTTGGCAGGTGGGAAGAACAAAGACGGTAGATAAAAGGAATCCAGAAGACAAACGATGAGTGTGGACAGAGGAAAACAAACTTGCTTATGAAAATGAACACTATTATTTGTTTCATTATGGCCACATGTTCGCAAGATAATAATAAAACAACATAAAACAACATAATAATAACTTGATCTAAATTGGTTATAAATTTTTAATTTGGGGAAATTCTGAAAGATAAATATACGCTAATGTACACAGCTAATAATTCCACAGGGCATCGCCCCTAATCATAAAAAAAAGAATATTACCTATCCAATTTACTTTTACAATTCAGCACGATATAATCCAAATCAAATGGCTTTTCATTGCTTACGTTTTTTATTGGATTATAGTACTATAGAAATGGGTGAATATAGGGCAAAGGGAAAAGTACTTCCTTCAAAATGAATTCCTAGACTTTATCCAATCTACTCTTCCCTTTTTTATTCCTCAGTGACTATATCCATCCAGAGAGAGAAATGCAGAGAAAATTGTAACTTTATTGCAAGGAAATCAGTACGTTTTCCTTTCATTTTTTTTGCGTAAATGCTGGAAAGTTCATTAGGATATAAAAGCAAAAATATGAAACTCTACTGGGGAAGTTAAGTTGCTTTTTAAAAACAAATTTTAAAGCGAGCTTCTTGTTAAAATAAAAAGCATATACTTATTACTTTCAAGTCGGTAGGGATTGTCAACATTTGATACGTTTTTAAGAAAGTTTAGTTGTAAATGTACATGTAATGCAGTGTATATATAAATGCTTGAGGTGTGCAAATCCCGATAAAAAAATACTTGATTTGATCGATCGCTGTTTTTTTTCTTCAGAGACTTTTTTCCCGCATGTCAACCTAAGGGCGAGGTTCCCCAATTTTATTGGCATTCTTTTTTTATGCTCCCACTTGATTTACTATTATAAGAAGCAATGTAACTCAGAAATAAGTTGACTTTATCGCTTGTTATTTGTGTCGCAGGAATAAAAAAAGTTGGACTGAATTATGACGGTTATCATATTGCTCCTTTCCCTTCTTGCTTCTCTCCATGCATGCTTTTAAATTTTCAATGATAATTCAAGAAAAATATATTTTGTTCTGCTTATTTCTCCTGCTTCAAGCTTGAGATGTTTGTAAAGCCATATAAATATGTGTGCTATAAACAAGACACACACACACACATGCACACACGGTTTCATTTAGATGCCCTCATCAATCTTGCCAGGAAATGTTTATGTGGTTTTTGTGAACTACATTATATTCGGAACAACTATAAAAGCAGCTCTCTCATCTTTTCCCCCTTTTCTTCTAGAAACAAAGCTAAACAAATATTATGCGGGCTATATGTGTGTACGTATGAGCTCATAGTTTGATCTAAATTCTTCGTATCTCTCTTCATATTTCCCAAAAAAATTTGCCATTGCATATCATGCTTATTTATTTGTCGTTTCGCCGTTTTCTTCTTCTCTGTGCAAAGTGCACAGAGAAAGTGAACTTTAAATGCGTAATATAATGTATGATTTACCTATGAAAGGGTTATGCCTTGACTCCATTTTTTTTATTCATCCATAATTATTGCACTTGATCGCTTGAAAATAATTCCTAATAAATATGTAAAATACTTTTGCTTCTATGTAAAATTTATGTTTAATGTTTTGAGAAGAAAGGTAGAAAAAGTGGGCCTATCCTGACATGAATTTCAGTAGTGTGCAAATTGCACATGAATGAACTCTCGTGAAACATATAATCAACTGAATAATATGCAAATAATGTAGGTGCACATAGATGACTACCTACGTTGGGATTTTTTAAGACCCTGCTTTACCTAAATAAGGTGTGATCTTGCTTTATTCTGCTCGTAAAAGTATTTTATTGTGTTAGCATAAAATGCGGTTTTTTGTGGGAAATATATATTTGTAGAGGGAAATATTTCTTGTCGGTTTTATAGCTCCTGTACTATTCTTGCACAAATCCGTCCGAAACCTATGAAATGTTTGTTTACGGGCCCCAAAATACTCACTATTATACAGGTAGGGCTCCCAAGGAAAAGATAAACATTTTTTAGTGCAGGGAATTAACATTAACATTAATATTATTATAAAATTTCGAGAATATTTTATCATTCTCAATTATTCTGCTGTTTTATTATTGCCAAAGTCTTCAAGCATGACATTCTCAAGAAATTTAGTTTTTTTCGTAATGTTCATCAACTCCAATATAAAATAAGTCATTTAAAATTTTACGAGTGACAGGTCGAATTACACTGTAGAATCCACTGACAAACAAGAATCCAGAAGAATGCAATCGCCTCTTCTGCAAAAAAAGAAGAATTTTTGTGTGTTGTCTACACAACATAAGCTGTCAATACGGCATATATATTCTGGTGTATCGACATTACGTCGAAGTTTCTCCTGAAGAAAGGAGAATTGTAGTAAGAAAAAATGCGTGTGAAGAATGTGGAGAGTAGTGGTATCCACGCATGTTTCATGGCAGCCTGTCGACTCGACCAATATTAAAATATAAACCCTTTTATTTTCGTAGAGAAATAAGTAAAATTGCAAAGAAATGAGTTTTAAATGATTGTTGTTGTTGTTAGTTGTGGCGATAGTAATGAGAAGGGGCAACTACACAAAATGATGAGAATGATGATCGGCATAAAAAAAGGAGAGACAAGATGAATGGCAGCAGAGAACCTTAATTCCTCCAACAAGCTCCACTCCTCGTTTTCCCTCCAAAAATAGTCCAAAGCCCATCATTTTTTGTTTGCGGGAATAAAAACGGACCGGGATTAAGTGGGATTACTGTCTTCTGGAGCGAGCAAAGCTGTTATGCACTACGGTGCAGCGTGCTGTGCTGAGTGAGAGGGCTTAACAGGGATCACCATCATTTTCCCTGAAAAATGTAAAAGAATGGGAGAGTAGTAGTTTTTATTATCGTGTCCATGGAACTTGATGCTTTTTGTTTATTGAGACAAACAAGGAAAGAAAAGTGGTAAAATGAGGCATGGACAAGAAAAGCAATGTTATTTTAAGGTGATGATGTGCGGAAAAAAAATATTATGATCTAACATGAAAAACTTAAAAACTGAATACTTGGCTGACTAATAAATGTTTTTAAAAGCACTAGCTTTCACTTTCCCTCCAAAAATAGTCCAAAGCCCATCATTTTTTGTTTGCGGGAATAAAAACGGACCGGGATTAAGTGGGATTACTGTCTGCTGGAGCGAGCAAAGCTGTTATGCACTACAGTGCAGCGTGCTGTGCTGAGTGAGAGGGCTTAACAGAGATCACCATCATTTTCCCTGAAAAAAATGTAAAAGAATGGGAGAGCAGTTTTTATTATCGTGTCCATGGAGCTTGATGCTTTTTGTTTATTGAGACAAACAAGGAAAGAAAAGTGGTAAAATGAGGTATGGACAAGAAAAGCAATGTTATTTTGAGGTGATGATGTGCGGAAAAAAATATTATGACATAACATGAAAAACTTAAAAACTGAATACTTGGCTGACTAATAAATGTTTTTAAAAGCACTAGCTTTTACGTTTCCAGACACAAGTCACACTGAGCAATATTGTAGAATGACCACAAAGAGAGAGAGAGCAACGAAAGAGAGTAATGTCCACATAACAGTATTCACATAATGCTAAAGTAAATTGTCTCGACGAACGAAATGAAAGGGTTGCTTGGCAACTATACCTAGTCTGTTTGAACAGAGGGGGAGCGGACGACATAAGAAAAAAGTCGTTTCGCTTGTGATCTTATCATTTTGATTGACAACAGTAACACCTTTACCCTCTTTTCATTATTCTTTCAATGGATGTTTTTTTTCTCTTCAAAAAGATAACGCAACGTAATATGCTTAATGGAAGCATACATGCCATCAATATCATGACTGTTGAAAAATCATGTACAATTTTTTCCCACCACCAAACTGTTATGTGTGGAGTAAAGTGTTGGAAAAGTATATTTATGCATTTTCTGGCATCCACAAAGTGATAAGTAACACTAAAAACGATTTCAACTTATTATTAGACAAATGCATGCATCATCATAAAATTGACATGCATTACAACATACACCATATGCATTTTCAGATTAAAGAGCAAACAGGAAAAAAATAGCTCGCTTTCTCAAAAGATTAACATTTTGACAGAATAGCTAATTTATGATAGGGACTTTATGAAATACGGTGCAATATGTGGGTTAGGTGGAGCACTCCCATAAATTTGAAAAGACGATACATATACAGCTTTTTGGTTAAGATAAGAGGCTGTCTTGAATTATTGCCTTGTGTCCGGTCTTGATATCCGTTTTATTTTCATAAGACAAAAACCAACCTGACTTGACAGCAGAAGAAGAAGCTTTTATGCAAAAAAAAATATAATAAAAACTTTTCCGGCAAACTACGTTCCGCTTCCACCCATACAAACACATTTTGTCGAGCCACAGTAGGTATATATATATACGTACCTACCTATGCACATCTTTTCTGCTGCTGTCTCATCAATCCAGTCTAGAATAGTAGTCTTGCGGTAGGACACATTCGTGTGGTTTTGCTTTTCTTTTGACGAACTTTCTTTGAGAGAGATGCGGGCAATTTTGGGTAAACCACACACGCAAGTTGGAAGTAGGGAGAAAGTTCAGTGGAGCAGAACTACAGAGCAAGTTTTTGAGTTATGTGCTGATGACGAAGGCCACTATACATCATTTATTTGTGTAGCTCCTTTATCGTCCCGGAAGACTTTTCCTGCTTGTTTACTTTCCCTTGTACCTAGAGAGTCTTGTTTCCTCTTAGTGTATCCTCTTCTCCTTGCAAACAATGCAAATACACTTCTACATAATGGGTAAACACAAGGTTCTATATCCACTAGATCTACTCACGTGTACATTTTTTGCCAGTCTATACATAGAAATGTATGTATTAGATCAATGGCTGTTTCCAATGAACTACCAACCATGTTTTACTCCAAGCAAAGGCAAATTAGGTAAATGCATGAGTGTCAATGTCCTTCCAAAACGGAATTTTTAAGATGACATCACACACCTTTCTTCAAATGCAAAGCCATTCCAGTTAACATGCGATGGGATACATATAATACGTTAATTATTATTATTGCATATTTTTTTTGCAAAAAAAGTTTCACAGAAGTCCAAGTCCAGAAGGGAGAAGCATTTAGACATAACGAGAAATAAATTAAAGTGATTGTTAGGGAGCGAATGTTTTTTCTTTGACTATTTTTGGGGGAATTGGGATATTGATAATAATTATGGAGGAATACAAGAGAAAAGTGAGCATGCCTTATTGTGTGCCACGTACTTTGTGGACACTTGCTTACCGGTATAGTCGGCTCTCTATCGAGCAGAAAAGGACGTGAGCTGCAAACACAGGGGATTCCACAGTAAAGCTGGCATGCAACAGAACATGAAGCAATGTTCATTTATGCATTCAGCTGGAATAATTGGAAAGAAAGGAATAAAACTGCTCAACTTATTATACTTTTACTCCTACACGATAAAAGTCCGTTGGAGTTCTTCATTTATGCATTCAGCTGGAATAATTGGAAAGAAAGGAATAAAACTGCTCAACTTATTATACTTTTACTCCTACACGATAAAAGTCCGGTGGAGTTCTGCAAAAATATTTTATTACGGCATGGTGATCGTAAAAACCCAAATGGGAATAATGTCCTGTGTCCTATGCTCTCCGCCATGCAAAATAATAAACAAGGCAAGAAGTACGATGACAATTTATTGTCATCCTGTGTAGTACAGAGTCTGTTCATTGTGCGAGTAAATCAGGAAGATTTCTGTTAGAAAGTGAAATGAAGTGTTTTGAATGAAAGAGCACACAAAAATGGAGACACAGTTCCAAGAGAAACCGCAAAAACCTGCAAGACAGAACATGAACTTGTGAAGAAACGCAGCTGAGATTATACATTAAAAAATAGTTACGAAGTTCTAGTGTAAATTTTATTTTGCTTTGAAACTTTTATGTCATGAAAATTGTTTCGATCGACAACATCCCATGCTTGGGCATGTTGCTAAGGAAGTTGTTTTGTCCTGGTTCCCCAGACATTTAAAATGGGATTTGGCCAATCACAGCAAAATAACAGACTTCCTATCTTTTAATAGATTCATAGTATAATGTAAGAGTATAATGAAATTTTTGTTTGAAGCTTGCAGGAATAATAAAAGGAGGGGTCTCAATGAGCTCTTCCCTGTATGTGTAATGAAAATTGAGAAATGGGATTGAGCCGAATTGTATCAGAGGGAAATTTGCAATCATGACGAGCTTTTTGTACGATCCTGCATGTTATTTTCATCTCTCAAAACTTGACCGCACATTAAATTCAAATCCACATCATTGGATTTAAGCTTGAATACGTACATTTACGTAGTGATTGGAAGGCCCAATTTCCCTCTGATACTTTGGAGGTAAACGTTCAACAATTTTCAGACCTCCAACTATTGAAGTTCACCCCTTGAAATCCGGGTCCTAGGGTCGAAAACACAAAAGGTCCGAACTACAAGGATCCATATTACAATTTTGTAATCACAAGGGTCGGAACCACAAATGACAAAGGACCTACAAGGACATTAACTACAATTTAATTTTTTTTAAATTAGACTATACACATGTTCTCGTTTATGAACTTATGACATACATAAAAAAATTGCATAGTAGATCAAATGAATTTGGATGAACGAAGCCAA
>JAITYZ010000104.1:0-23784 GCA_027744595.1 Paronellides praefectus | reverse complement strand
TATCGCCATCATAGTACACTTGTATGAGATGCTATTGTATGTTTTAGCCATAAAAGGATAAAATACTTTTCAGCAGTTCACACGTTATTTTATTTTATGAACTTTTTTTTTGCTTAACGTATTTACTTTAGCTATTTTACACAGTTTTTCAAAAAAAAAAGTAGTTTTTATGATGATTGCTTTTTTGTGTTTTTTGTCCGTCAGGAACCTCGCAATCAGTGCGCTATGTTCCACCTTTTTTATATGCGAACAGTTTACTTCACATTTCTGTATTTATCAGCTATAAAAACGAATGATCAAAATGATAAAAGCATAATACATTTTTTATAATAAATTACAAGGTTTTTTATAACTTAAAACTAACATAAAACTTTGTATTATATCTCGGCGAATTTGAAAAAAAATATGTGCGGAGACGCTGTGATGATGGACGAGAACTCTCGATTTCTATTCGCTGAGTCAGGGTCACAAAAATATTTACAAGTTGATGCATCTATCCTCATTAAATATTAAGATAAACATTATAGAATCACTTTTGAATGAGGATACACTGATTAGATGATGATGGTAGCGCGGTACCATTAATCATGCCAAAGTGAACTGTGTAATAGCATTATATAAACCAAGACCTAAGATAATCACAAGGTAATAGAAATGAAATTCCAAGTTTAATTAGTCGAGAGATTTTTTTTCCTTTGAAGGCATTTTTTTATTCCAATGGGATGCGCATTCCTGATGTCATGTCCATGTCATTTTTTTCAACAATTTTTTTTTGATTAATGGCTACAATTTTTTGGTAATTTGTTGTAAATTTGAGTGAAGTAATTTCTTTATGATTTCACGCAAATGCCGTAATATTATACGCACTATATTTTAGATAAAATTTACCTTGATTATCCTTGCTTAAATTAATTAGAATTACACATCGTGTCACGTAGATTAATCGATTTGCGTTCCAATGACACAGTGCTTACTTAAAACAGTGGTTGATATCTCGTTTGACTGTTTAATGAGATGGGAACAACAATTACTCTTGTGCTCATCATCATCACATCACAAAAATCGTGAAGATGCCGCTCACTCTCATTTTTTTATGAGAAAATGAATCATGAATGAACAAGGGAATGAATTACTATCAAGAAAGGGTTACACAAAAAGGACTGATAACGAGTTAGATTGTGTGCGTGTTGGTATGCTTGTACATATGACATGTTTGTTTATTTCTTTTTAAAAGGGAAATTAATAAAAAAAAGGCCAACTTAATAAGTTTTCTGTGTATCAATTACCTACACTGCTACCATTATTGCTGCCGATTTAATAATTAGTTTGGTGGTTGTCGCAGCTATACTCATCCTCTTAACCATAATTGTTCTGTTCTTATTATTGGACCCCTTTACATTGTATCCTTTCTTTGAAGCATGCGCATCCTCTCAAGTTTATATTTATTAGCTATTATTAATTATTTAACGTTTCGTCAAGAATTACACTGTTTGGGCTACTACTTAAATGAATTTGCTAACCTTGAATGTTCGTTTTTCATTTTATGATTATTTGACAATGCTGCGGACAATGAGCACGATGATGATGATGAATGGATGCTTAAGGGTTGATATAATGCATAATAATATTACGTATTCGTATTGTAGTTTATAGTACACCCCTCGCAGGTTCCCTCGTCCCTTTTATTGGCTTCTGTTTTTTTTCGTTTGACTAAATTGAATCATTCATTCACTCACTCACGCAATTGTCCTGGTATTATTTATGATGATTATTATTTTAGCAATCAAGGCCCCATACAAATCATCATCATCGTCAACAACAACCACGAACATCATGCAAAGGATTTCTTTTAGCAAAAAAAAATTAAAGTGAGAAGCATGAAAATTGAAATGCCTTGATAGTTTTCACAAGTTGAGGGAATCTATTAGAAAAAAGCGTAGCAGCAGTTTTTATTAGTGACTGAGGAGGTGCCCTTGTCTCTGGCTGATTAGAGATTATGACAAATTACCTGTTCAGCAATTACAAAACAGCTTCAAGGGGAAAACTGAGAGCATTTAAAATTCACTTACCCCTACTTATCTTCCTCATCATCATCATCATTATTGCAATAATAATAATAATTTTGATTTATAATCCTCGGCAAANAGACGCTGTTAAACCCATTATTTTCAATTTTGCACACAGGAAAAATACCACGTGTGAAAGCGTGTTTATAATTATTACTTGAGGTATCAAAAAAAATTATATATATACATATTTGCGATACTCTCATCAGATCAACCTTGGTTTTTTGTTTTGTTGTGGGACAAAAAAGTGTTTCGGTGCATAAATCAAATTTTTAAAATTATGTTTTTTTGTCTTTTTGTTTTTCAGCTAATGAGATTGCCTATTTAGACGGAGACTTTGGCAATTGTCCCTTGACGATGTAAAGACATGCGCATTATGATGATCCTGAGGACAAACTTGACAAACATGGATTCATAGTGTTGATATTTTCAAAGAACTATCCTGAAAGCAATTTTCAATTGAGATAATCAAACAAGGTTATTATAATTTATAATAATTTGAGAGAGACATTAGAGTGACATTATTGTTGAAATGAAAATGGAGCTGGTTCTACTTGTCATGAGCTTGGCGTCGACCCTTGGAGCCTGGCAGGATGGTACACAAATCAAGTCCACACTTGGCACAGGTATGCAAAAAAAATCAACCCTACCTATAGTTCTCTTCATATTTCTCCGCAAATCTTTTGAACTTTATTTTTTTTACTCATCTTCATAATAATAACCATACATAAATAAGTGCAAGAAATAGAGACACCATAAATCACAATCATGGTTAGGTGACATGAGTAATATGCTCGGAAAGCGCCATTTTCAATCCTTATCGTTATCATCACAATCAAAACTCATTCAATCAAATTAGCCGTTTTATACATATTAAGGACTTTAGAAAAAATGCCAAGTAAAATGATGTGTATGAGCAGAATAAAGAAATTGACATGGAGCTTATGAGCTCCCAAGAAAATCTTGTACAGATAACTCATGCGGGAATAATAAGTTGTCACATCAAAGTCAAAAGTGTCCACGCCTTGTTAGCTCCCACTCTCTTGAAACAATAAACAACATCACAATCAAAATCTTCCCTGGACAATAAAAAAATCAATTATTGAGCTGTGTGTACAAGCGGCTAAGTAAAAAATATGCTACTGTAATTTCGCTTTTTAGTTAGGCGATCATCATCCCATTAGAAATGGCATGCTTATTTGCATTTTGACATTGTTTATCCTGTCGGTCCGCTCCACCACCAACAAACAATAAAATTGTTTGTGTCTATAGGTATGTAGCTTATTACTACCTTTTTCTTGTGTTTGAGCCAATTAAACAAGTGGGTCATTGTGTATGTGTGCGCTGCGTCGTTTCTGTTCTCCTCAATTATCTTTTTAATATTTCACTGCTGCTTCAGTAGCAGCGTCATAGCCCATTTATCTCGTGATTAGTTCGTTCGCATGTCAAAAAAGGCAACCTTGAAATTTAAAAGTAATACACACACCTGTGCATGATCTTACATTTTTTACATATCGGCAGCAACAATAAAAAAAATCATTCAAGAAAAATGAATGTAGTGCAGTAAGTAAGCAAAATATGATGAAATAGTACAAAAAAACCACTGCTTATTATTATACAACAACCGTCCAATTAAATGGGGATTTCTTCTCTCTCTCTCGTAATAATCTGTATGATGATTTGTGTGCTTTGTCAAGTATGTGCTACATGCCAATCGCACAAAAAAAATCTTTTGGACTGACCACTTTTTATAGATGATCACTCTGAGAATCTTTGGGACTAAACGAGCAAAAAAAACAAATCAAAATCAGATCATCTCAAAAGATAACATCTTTCTGGCAACATAAATGGACATAATAAAACACATACGTAATATAACACATCTGATAAATATTTTTTGGTAATAAAAAAAATTATGTTAATAATCTAATCTGTCCAGTGGGTTATTATTATGGTAGCATCATAATAACACAACAATTATTACCAGCTTTATGCATGCCAAAGGAAAAATAATAATTATGTTGGCAGAAATTTTTCGGGATTGCTTTATCCGTCAAGAAGATGTTACACATTTTATGTATCTGATAAAAATTAAAAAATATGATGCGTTTAGATGGATGGATACACAACTTTCACAAAAAATATCCATGAAATTTAAGATTTGAAGAAGTTTGAAAGAGAGATGTGCTGACGCTGTCATTTTATGCGTATATCTTTGGGTACGTGTATCCATCCAAGCCTTGCCCCTGAGTTTTTACCTTGTTGCGCGTTGATTTGTTGAGAGTGCTTTTCATTTCATCCTCCATCCCAACAGCTTATGTTCATCTTGAGAGTTTGAATGTTTCAAGGTCAAACTAATCTCCATCCATCTGAAAAGGAAAATACAAAAGCATACAATATATTATTCCTTATACGCATGCAGGCATGTTCCTACTTGTATTCACGTCATGTTTCAAAATTAAAAATGTTCCCAAGCGAGAGAGATGAAAAAAGAGGATTTTTGAGGCAGGGGTAAAGAGGGAGCTTCTTTTGTAAGCTGCACCTTTGTTCCTATGCGCTAGGAGGTTGGGGTTTTTTGGTGGTGTTGTTGTTGGGGGATGACGATGATCACGATGCAATGGATGATTGTACCACAGCTCACTAGACTCACAATAGCAACGCGTCTAGCTCTATAGAAACTGTGATTAACATCGAGATATCATCGCATGAGCATCTCAGATTATTTGGGCAATACAAAATACAACAACCAATTCTCTTTTTTCTTCAAGATGAGGTTTCTTTTGCTTCCCTTCACGCTTCACCTTATTATCATCCCCATCATCATCACGCTTGATCGTGCACTTATATTTCCCTCTGTCTCAATTCTCCAGCAAAGGAACTACTACTGCATGAAAAAATAAATACAGCACAACAGGCTACTCAAAAAGCTATGTGGATAATAATAATGTAGAGCTAGTATAAAAAAATGAACAGTGATCTAGACATCTTTTTTATTTTCATACAAAAGTTCATAGAATTCAATGTCTTTTGATTATTATGGATGACCTTCATTTCGAAAATGGCTTGCGGTCCCACACTTATATGTTCCTCTTTGCATATTATTATCATGTTATCTTTCCTCCTTCCGAGAATACTGGACACTGGCCAGTTTTTTATCGTTTTTATTTTCATACAAAAGTTCATAGAATTCAATGTCTTTTGATTATTATGGATGACCTTCATTTCGAAAATGGCTTGCGGTCCCACACTTATTCCTCTTTTCATATTACTATTATCATGTTATCTTTCCTCCTTTTGATAATACTGGACACTGGCCAGTTTTTATGGACATATTTGTGAGCAGCTACCATCGCCATTGGTGAAGATGCGTGTGAACAGAATACATAATAGTATGTGGCGAGGAGGCAACTAAAAAGACAAGTCATTTTTACCCGCATTCCGTTTTCACTGGAGAATAAAAAAAGACCTTTTGATGAAGGTGTATCGTAAAGTCGATGATGATTCAATACGAAATGTTGGCCATTATATTTGTACCATGCTTGTCAGGGAAGTGTGACTGATATTGATTGTGCCATTGTTTGTCTTCACAATTATCTATTCAATTATCAATTTTTCACAAAGGTGTAGTTTGAGACTTGGTCATCCCCTTTTATTTCCCCTGCACGTGTTGCAAACACAACACAAACCATTACATCATAGTCAGTGAATACTGTGCATGATAAAATATATTTTTTCTAACGGACATTTCATCGTTGACCTCTACTCACCTCTCACTCCATGCAAAACTTTCCTCCCCATTATTATTCCTCTTTGGAATGTCCGAAGATGAATTGCCTTTTTAAACCATTATCATCACGAACATTCGTAATGGATAAAAATTATTTGAATTACACCTGGTTACTATATGTTTAAATCATACCAGTTTAAAAGTACGATTTACATTTTTGAAGAAACATTATGATAATTTATGTGAACATATAAAACGAAGATCAAAGATTCACACCACACAAGTAAGTGTAGTAAATTTTGAAAAAATGCTATTATGATTGCATGACAATATTTTTGTGTCATTATATTTGTAACGACATCTTGTGCGGGCAGCTGCGTCGGCACTAAAATTAAAGATTTGTATTCCTTGTTACTTTTTGTAAAAAGATTAGTATAGCAAAGGGCCAAACAAACAAATTTGTAAAATGCTGAGAAGTGCACAAGGCACGTTTTATTATCATTTCTTGCGTCGGCATTAAAATTAAAGATTTGTATTCCTTGTTACTTTTTGTAAAAAGATTAGTATAGCAAAGGGCCAAACAAACAAATTTGTAAAATGCTGAGAAGTGCACAAGGCACGTTTTCATTTCGTGAATCATATCATGATTACATATATGATTCATCTTTTCATCTGGCACATATGGTGGTGATATTACAATGAACTTGAATGTGTTAAAAGTCCATTTCATTTAGAGATGGAGGAGTATACTGAGTTGAGTTAGATGAGAGGAAATAACAGCGTCAGAAAAGCAGAAAAAATACATTGTTTTATGCGTTGATGGCCTTGTCCTCTTAAAAGAAGGCAGTAAATCTTTTGAGGAGGTAATAAAGATTAAGTTTTCTCCAAGCCGAGTTTTAACCATCTTCTTCCTTATCACTATTTTAAATATTTATTGCTCTATGTTGTTGAGAAGACAAAAATGTTGACAGATTGCTTAGTTTTTTTCTTCATATAACGCGTTGTACAATTTACATAGGTATTATGTATGTCATCACATCATTTTGTTAATAAGTATAAAAATGTCAAATGGAAATAAATTTTTTTTGGGGACGTTTGCAATTCAGTTTTTAAAAGAAAGATCGGCACAAATTATTATTTTGGTGAAGAGGGCTATCGATTTGTGATTGTGAAATCAGAAAGAGTCCAAACTTTAAAACTATGGACTTGTTGATCTGTGAATCTACTAGAAGCTTTTTGTGCTTTGACTGACGTGGCAATTTGCTGGATAGTCCGTCAGACACCCACTGAGAATTTTGGATCAATTCCGCAGCTTATCTGTCTACACTTCTTTCAATTCCATTTCTCTGATACCGTATGACAAAATGCGGAAAATTTACGACCAACTCAGGAGAAAAGTGGAGTGCTGGAGACCCCCTAGCTGAAAAAATGAATGCATGGAGTAAAATGTAATGGCATTTTATCTTGTGTTGTACACGTTATCGGGCCGCATGTATCTTTCAATTAGGGTTTTTTGCCCAATTTTATGAGATAGCTGCTGGTTGCTATGCCATCACGATTGATTGGTCACTTGGAAAATTTAGCCCGTAGTCCTACTCGTTTCTCGTTTCACAGATTCAAATACATCGTGCGTGACTGCTTTGTTAAGTAAGATAAAATGTTAACTTATCTTATCCTTCGTTCCTCATCCATCCATTCTGTTTACAATTACTCCATTCCTGCTTCGTTAAAAGTCGATTTTTACGACTTTGCATTTGATGATGTACTGGTGACTGGTGAGTGAGGAAAGGGAATGTTATGTATCATGTATCACCACACCAACCGAAAAAATAAAGTGCTTTAAACCACTGGGGAGAGATGTAAAAAAAATCTTTCGGTTTATTGTTATCCTTTTCGCAGCTTCTTTAACTATGATTCTTGTTAGATATTGTTATTATTATGCAAGTCATCATCCGTCTATGGAATGATGATGAACAAGAGGCCACAACCTTCCTCGTTAAACGCCACAACTCTGCATTCCTCCTTGTAACAACATTTCAGATAAATTCAAGCCTGCCTCTTCATTGGTACACCACTCGGACCGATGACCACCATCTTCAAACGCATTGACTGGCTAAAAAAATAGTTAAATAACATGGAATGTTCATGCACGCCGGTTATGTTCATGTTCACTTTGGTATTTGTGCACTTATGGTGGCGTGACCAAAGCAAAGCAAGGCTTCTTACCTCCAGCAAAGTCATAAGGGATGCCCTGCTACAAAAGCCATAATAATAAGTCTCTCGGTCTAATTTATGATTTTATTGTGTAAGAAAACAAATAGCATGGGACCCTTTGTGCATCTTTGTGAAAACCTATAATAAAAGGTAATCAAAGTAATCAAAATGACGTAAATTGTTCATCCTTCCCAGATACACGAAAAAAGAGACTATCTTTCTGGCTTGACTTCTCAACCAGGTATACCACAAAAGCTATAACAAGTGCACGTGCATGTCTAGTCTTGCACTTTATATTGCACTGTTCATGTCCATTTATTTAATGGCTGTGCGGCATACTCTGCTTTTTCTCTTGCAGCCTGCCAGAAAGCAGAAGCAATTACGCGAAAGACGAAAGGAGCCACAAGCCAAAACTTTACAGACAGGCAAGCTGAAAATAGTATAAACAAACATAAAACACGGAAGAAGGGACGAGCATGATGACGAGGGAGATGAGACGAGTCTTTTTGAAAAGATCCCTACACAAACTGAATGCTCTTCAGTAGTCAGCTAGTCGCATCTTCAATTATGCCCTGTATCTGGCTGCATGTACCAAATCTTTGAAAGTTTTTATTTACATTGCTGTTGCCGAGATATGCACCTGATTGACGTGATCTCTCTCTCTCTCTCTCTCTCTCTGCTGTGCCCTGCTATTATTGTCTCACTTTTAAAAGTTTTACTTTACGCCAGACATTAAAGTGCAGTTGTAGAAAATTGCGTTTAAATTAAAATTTTGAATTCATTTAAGTCTTAATGGAAAGCTGCATTATACCTGACATTTATAAGTTATAATGCATCCTTTCTTTTACAGAAAATGGCATAGACAGTATGCATCTCACTCATCATCGAGTGCTGGTTGGGTTTTTCTGGAAAAATGCTTTTAACTCGCACTCTTGCTGTTGTGATGAGCCGAGGGAAGATATTGCATTTTGTTCAAGATTTCACGCCAAGAAGATCAGTCTAGTCAATTTTTGAGATTTTTGTACTGCGTAATTTATAGTTTGTTAAAATCAATCTCCACTTTAATTTTAATTTTAAGTGTAGGTATGCATGTGTATCTTGGCTAATGAATGCTCAAATCAAGGTAGAAGGGGGTAGGAGCAACATAGAGATCGGCGCACAGAAAGTTTGCTTACTTATTTGCATAAACCCGCTATACTATAATCAATGCAAATTATGCAGATTATAGTTTGTACGCGGGAATTAATATGCATGTGCGCAAAAAATGTATGGGATTGAATTGTGAATGCGGATATATCTGTAGAGTTAAAGTTGATGTTTTGTTGCATATATGTATTTTCAATGTCAGTGAGATTTATACATATTTTTGGCAGTGACTAGAGACACGCTACAAATGATAATAATTTGATGAATATTAAACGATGAAGTGATATAATTATCTGCAAAAAAAATGTCTTGATGGAGCATTAAACATGAATATTTCAAAGAGGCGCATTGTAGCTTGATTACTACCTGTCATTCGACTTGTTTTTTGAGGTTGATTCTTAGTGATGGCTAGATTAACGTCGTAAACTACATAATGTCCACTTTGTAGTGTGCATACATGCAGTCCAAGGTCAACTTAGCGGCACCATCATTTGAGTAGGGATATGTATTTAATTCTTATGAATGAAAAGGAAATTTTGTAGGAATTTCTTAAACTTTCTATCGAACTGCTGACGAATTCATCAATATTTATCCCATGAAGGTGTTTACGTAATGTGACGAAATGAACTTTTGAATCTTTACAATTTGTTTTTGTACTTTGTACTCTTTTTGAGTTCATGAGTCACAGATCACAAGCAGAAATAAATGGGTGACAACATTGTTTCTGCAGATAACTTGTTTATAGTATTTTTATTGTTTTTATTTATAATTATTTATTATTGCATGGAAATATGAAAGTAGATTAGTGTTGGATACCATTAAAAATCTCTTGATTCGATTCATTGAATACATAAAAAGTTACAATTAGCTAAAATGATGCTCTCTCTCTCTCTCTAAACCCACTTATCGGATTAACTTGGAACAAAATAGATAGGTAGGTATGTATGTTTTCCTCGCATTTTTCAAGAATTTGTAACGGAGTTCGTTGAATCATATTTACCTTGACTCATCTCCCTCGCGTAAATGATACGATCTTGACAAAAAGTATTCAAGTTCACTCACTCACTTACAATCATAAACGAGACAATGATACAAAGACATTAAAACAGTTTTGTGAATGGGACATCATCATGACTCGTTTTTTAATCTCACTCGAATCAAGTCGTTGATCTCGACTCATTGACTAATGCAATATTATTTATATACACCATTTACATTCATAGATTTTCTCTCATCGTCATCCTTTATCACGCTCCCTGTGCATCACCACCAACAATTTGTTTAAATACTTTTTATTCCTGATCCATTATTTCTATTCACCTACTTTGTAAGAATAGCTTTACTCACCTCCCACACGCACACACTCACATAAACGCATTGTCAAATCTTCACGTAATCCATTTTGTCACGTAGTAACATAGAATGCATGACTATGACGAAAAGCAAGATGAGCATGTCACTCAATTTGCTTTTCATCAACAAATACATTTCCAAGAACGCATCTTACTTTTTTAATCCTCTTTAGAAACGTTGGCGCGCCCTGATGAGATTGGTATTACATGGCAGTGAGTGCACTGTACTAGTTTGAGGTGGCGGTTGACATTTAAAAAATATATATTGCTAAAAATCTTTCTTTCTTTCTCTAGAAGGATGATAATCTTTGATTGATTTTTGAATAAACCGAGTTACTCAAGTAGATAATTAAGTCATCTAATCTGTAAGTAATGTGGGTGCTATACTTGTGTGTGAAATGCAGCGTGCAGTTCCTTTCAAGAAATATAAAGTAGGCTATGTCAGTAAAAGGCGTAAACAAATTACACATTTTATGTGGGACTCTCATCTGCTCTCATCTAGTTTTCCCCGAGAAGATAAGTCTGCTAAATCAATAGAAAACGAATATTCTATTCAAAATTGAGAGAATGAATGATGAATAGGTAGAATGGATGGACAGATGGATTTCGTCCTTTCTTTTCCTAACAATCTTTCTGGCATAGTTTAGTTTAGTCTTTTTTATGCTAATGTTTATTTTTATCGTTCTTTGCCGAACATGCTAGTAAAAAGCTGTGTGCATGCATACTACTGCATAAAACATAATCATAAATATCAAAATGTTTCTAGATTTTTTTTTGTGTCTGTGTGCACCTGTTTTCTTTCTGCTTGATGTAGATAGTTGTAACCCACTTAAAATGCATATTAGCCTGGTTGCAATGCAGTTTTACTACTTGTTCTAATCACTCATTCTACCTCTGCTGCTACTGTTGTCGTGTATAGAATAGAATAACATAGTCGAGTTGCAATTCAATCACTTTGTTATTTATTTTGTTTAGAGAGCAGAATGCAAAATACCGAAAGTCTAAATTTCAATAATACAGAGTCAGAGAGAGCAAAGATGATTATGATTTTGCGTATGATGATGACGATGAGAGGATGCAAACACTCATCTAATCTCAAACCCTAATGGCTTTTCAATGAGGACAAAAATGAATCACAATCACATGAACCACGCACTTGTTTTAAACGAAATGAGTCAAACGAATTCACCAATACAATGTTGCATGAATCATACAAATAGCAAAAAAAACATGTTCATACCTTAGCTGATCGTTGGTGTTGTATGAAGTAATATACCTACATAGTTTTGTACCTATTTTATCTCTATACTCTTGTAATCATCTTAATGTGCATTTATTAGTAACCCAAGGACCACCTGCTTTCTTTCTTGACATTTTCCTAGAACCTTTTCAGTCCACCGTCCCAACAGTATTTTCTAATGTTGTATGATAAACAATTTTATTCTAGATTAATATGTATATAATTTAAATGAAAATAGAGCAGTTTTGTTGGCCGGCTAAACCTGGTATTATGGTGCAAAATTGATACTTCCTGGTAAAACAAAATCCAATTTATATCGTTACAAAATGAAATGATGCTTTCTGCATTTTTTTTGTAGTGACTACCCTACGCATAATGTGCATATACGTAACCAATGTACCAACCTAGGTATGTATATTACTACAATTTCTTTAACATACATACATCACAAATAATAATATACCTTTGCAATTATCTGAAGGCAAAAAAAGGAATTTCTAAGATTCCATCCATCTATCCAAGATTGCCTTTCATCATGCAAAAGTTGTTTTTTTATCGTTGCTTTTAGCAGAAAATCACCTTTGGTAAAAACTGCTTTTTTCTCGGGACTGATCCTCATCCCAACTTATTCACAACAACTGAATCCTCAACATACTGTTGATACGCTTCCAAATTATTTTATAGCAACTTGTGATATTACTATTTCTGCAGATCAACTTGATTCAGAGAAGAAGAGGGGAAAAAAGATTAGACGGATTTTGATTGTGAGTATTTTGATCCCATGTACTGATTATTTACTGTTTTCTAGTAGCACTCCTGACGACAATACTCTGGGGGCATGCGTCATGTAGCGTTATAGGGCGGATAGAGGGATGAAGCCAACTCTCAGTCATTCTTCTTCTTTTTTTTGCACTCGGGCGATTGTTAGATTTTGATGAATACAGCTTATATAACAGCTGGATAAATGCAATAAAATATGCTTATCATCGCCCTTTGCACATTATCACACTGAGTATACTTGATCAACACTATAGCACCAGCAGAATCTTGTATGACCAGCGAGCCAGGAGTTGGTTGTAAAATTTCAAGTTGCTTGAATCAATTAGAAGACCCGAGTGTAAACCCACACCTGAGGTTTGACAAGTCGGTGAGATGATCAAGTTCAAAGAAAAGCAGTAGAAAATTATTATACAAAACAAAAGGTATAAACAATCAAGGGAGAAGTACCACAAGAGCATTTAATATAACTGCACAATGAATAATGAACTCTTTTGAAGAAAAGATTTCTTGTTCCTTGTTTCCCCCTCTTATTTCTCATCTTCGTAGCAAAAAATCTTGTCTGCTGAAGAGATTTGCATCTTTCTTGCTTATCGCCTCACTACTCTAAAATGCTGTGTACCATCCCATCAACCACATTTTTTGCGTCAATAAACTACAAAACAGCTTCTTCTTCTTTAGAGACTTGCGATATGCAGCAATGCAGCAGAGAAGAGGAGCTGCTTGTTGTGGTTGTTGTAACGTAACAAATGAAAAATGAATGTTTTGACAGCATCAACAAACCAAATAGCATTATCCCTCTTCGCACTACACAAAACTCTATAAAAAAGAATTACCTATTTTACTTTATGATCGGCAATTGACGCAAAAGGTGGATGTGGAGGAGTCGAGCACTTTTAAAAAATTTTAAAGCTTGAAACAAAAAAATAAAATTGTATTGGTTTGTTTTTGTTGACTGTAAATGTGTGGAGTAAAGAGAGATGGAGGAGGATGGACTACCTTTTTATGTGTTCGCAAAGAAATGAAAAATTAGTACCTTTCAAAGAAAAATGTTTATTTGCATACTTGGCTCATTCCTTGAAAACTACTTGTTTGGTTTGTGAAGATGAACTTCAATGGAATCCTAATGGCATAGCGTCCACAAATGTATACTCCTAATAACAATAACGTGTAATGATAATCGTGGCTGTTCATTTTATACATTGTTGGCTAAATGTAAAAAAAACTGAAGATACGCCATATGTGTATCGCTTTCTGTGTTGGCCGGCAATTACATTTTATTTTATTACGGTCATTCGACATTAAATGACTTAACTAAACTAGGTCTCCAACCCATCACGCAACAATCAGCTATTATAGCAGTTAATGGAAACCAATGTCGAGGACGAGAAGAAGTAGATGCAACGTAAAAATGGATAAGACAAGGATTATTTGCTTGTATCGGTGATTGTGAGGCACTTTATTCCAATTAAACCCGAATAAAACAAGAGCATGTATATTGTTTCATTTTTTTCTCTTGTCTTCGCTGACCTCCTACTTGCAATTTGCTTCAGAAATTTCGGGGGAAAATTGACGCGTCATTTTCATCAAGCTGTGGTGTGATCATGGTCATTGAAAATCGAATTATCTGTAGATTTATTGCATCGTTCCACATTCCTTTCTTTGCTTTTGCTTTTGCAGTTGCAGAGGAATGATGCGATACATTTGTGGCCGTGGCATTCGTTCCCTCCTTATTTAATCAACTGCTACGGTCAGCCTGTTTGAAAAGAATTTTGAGGTGGTGGTCGGTCACTAGGATGATGATGATGATGAAATGATCATGTAATGTCGGAACCTCCTTTTTTAGCTACTGAGCATGCTACTGCGCATCATTTTCTTGTCATCCTCCTTTCAACTCCCAAACCCATTAACAGAGTGCATTTAGTTGCTTACAAGTCGGTTACTTGCTAGTTGCATTTTTTTAAATCTTTTTTAAAAACAAACAATGCAATGCACAACATTTTAATCTACGTATAGGACACTGATCGCATATATTACACAGTTTATAGCCAATTCAGGCAATACTTTAGCCTTTTGTTTTCAAACTGGTTCCATTTTACAGAGTGACTACTAAATTCGGTAATAAATGTACGTAATCTGGGAAGAAAATATTTCCGTATAAAGTTTATGAAAATAACTTGATACGGGTGGCAATGTGATGTTAGAGTAAAATGAACCGTGATGACAGTGTTTGGTTTTCTAAAAGTCGCGCTTCTTTTAGCTAACCTTATTTGGGAAAAATAAAAAGGGCAGACGGCTGGTATCGTTTCAAGGGTCATGAAGCAAGCAATTTCAAATTGCTCCACTGAACAACAAAATAAACTCTTGGGTCGCAAACGAATGGATGGATAAAGCCTTTAGCTAATTTTCACCTGATTTTATTTATTTATTTTGTATCACGCAGTTACCTACGTCACGTAGTCAGTTTCATTTTCTTCTTTGGAAATTATTTAAATATACATGGGAGTATGAGTTGGTTTAGTTGGTATAATAGAAATGGGCCTTTGTCAAGTTGATTTACGAGTACTCCATATTCATAAGATGCGAATAAAACCAAGTTAGAGATGACGACGAACAAGATAGAAAATGGAGATGCTCATTGTGTTGCCACCACCATCGGCTATAAATTTTAACCCGCCAACATTTTTGAAAAGTCATCATCTAGCATTTTGGCAATTTTCCCATGAGAGCTGATATGGAAATTAGAAATAGCAATGAAATTGAAATGAATTCGTGAGAAAAAAGAAAAGAAGATAAGAATAGCGTCTTTTAAAAAAACATACAAAGGAGTTGAACGAAAGTAAAAGGAGACTGAAGAATCACAAAGTGCGATAACTACTTCAACGTTTCCGTCCATTTTTAATTCACAGGCGATTTTTCCATCACAGTTTGTTTATTACTTGAACATCTCACCTCCACCATCTCGCACAACAGTACAACAATCAATGTTGGTAGTACAATGCTGAATTTACATTGTTTTGCACTTCTTGCTCGTCTTTTTGAACCACCTATTGTTGTTGTGTATATTCTGCTGAGAACATAAAAACAACACGAAATTATGTGTTGTTAAAAAACCTTCTCCCCCCTCATACCCCTCCACTCGATATTTTTATGATGGCAAGGATTAGGGTTAGTAGTGGCAATTCCCATCATTAACAGCGGTTAAATAAATTGTTTTTTATATTTTTGTAATTTTCCTTTTCTCGCAATTTAATTGCTGCTATTATTGAGGGGATTTTTAATAAATGGGACTGGCTGTAATGCAAAGGAATAATTTATGATAAAAAACCAGAAATGAAAAAGTGACCTTTTGACACGATCATCCCGCGGTCAACAGCAACTTTCACTGCTCATCATCACACACGCAACAAACAAAAAAATAAGGTGCATCACAGCAAAGTTAAACCACCGACGGCTATAATGATTTTCATCCGAGTATAATTCTTGAAAATTACTGCACAACGAAAGTAGCTCTTTTGGTTTTCTTGAGCATTTCTCATTCGTCATTATTACTATGATTATCAGCCATTATGATTATCACCATGAGGCGCATTAATAAACGCGTCATCATCGCAATAACTTTGTACACTTGTCATTAAACTGCACATGCACACGGGAAATTGAGGATTCCGCTCATAGATTTTTGATAAGATAACGTTAATACATAATCTGCAAAACGCACATTATTATTCCATTATTTTTTTCACTTTCGTATATTTACAAATTTCGCACATTTGTCATCATTAATGATTTGCTGTCCATTATAATGTGTTTTTTTTTAATTTAAAAGAAACACAACAGGTAGGGTCTTTTACTTGTAATTTTACAACTACAAAGCTAAACGACCAGGCAGAATGTCAAATATGCTTTCACTGTTTCCCTGCCTCTACATAATTACGGAGGCAATGACGAGCAAAACTTTTTATGATTGGCTTCGATCCATCTTCTTTTGTACACATCTGTGTAGATCGTTATAATAATTCAAAAGAAAGAAAAATGATTAAAAATGGTTTTGCTTTATGTAATTTCGTGTAGAGTTTTTATGTTGACTTGTTTAATCCGTACATTTTTAATTTTGATGTTCCCCTGTGTACTCATTTGAAAAGTATGCAGATGAAAAGTCAGGTGCATGCTGCAACTTAGGCTTGCTTAACTGACATTTACAAACCAGCCGATTTGTTTATTTCCTGCAGCCCAAATTTCCAAAATAAAGTAGACAAATGAATTTCTTTGAGCGCGGCGAGTTATCACTGGAGGTAAATTTCCAACTAGCTACATATAAATGACCTTAATTTATAGTTATCTTTCCTATAAACATGTCCATCTCTTTCAGATTTTGTTCAAAGGTTTACATGAAATTTAAACCTCAACTTTCTATCCATTTTTTCTATCATTCCATTTTTATCTAGAATTCAAAAAACAAGTTTATTTTGTGGTGGTGATAGGAAAAAATAATAGGTCATGTCAAACATAAATATTGCTGGAGAGAATAATATTCCAGTGTTGAAATGAGAGTTACAGAGTCAGGTGTACGTTTAATGACGACGATTTTACTTACATGCGGCAGTGCTGCCTGCCTACCTCACCAGCTTGTGATTGTTAACACTTGTTCTTTAATTTGTTTCCTTCTTTTCAAGCAACTAAGATTAGAGTGATGAAATGCATTTGAAAAAATATAATAATTTCATTATCGAGAGTTGAAGGTGAGCGAGATGAGATGAGAAAGGGTTCTCACGCTTTTTATACCTGCGCTTGTCAAGAATGCCGTATTTTTAGGGTTTTATTTTTTCCCTATTTATCCAATCAACATTTATTATTTGCCAGTAGAATTTAATATGAAATGATAATAAATTTCCCTAAAGTACTAAAAATGAATTAAAAGTATAAATTAAATTTAAACAAGGTGAAACATTTTAAAGTTTCTACCAGACTACGCGAAAATGGTCAAATTGATGTCTACTGATATATTAACATACTAACCTGTTTTGTTGTTTTGTGACTGTAACAAAATAACAACAACAAGTAACAAATTTCCCTGTCATGTCGAATCTAACAAAATCGACCAAAATGGCAACAAAAAAACATGTTGCTTGTTTTTTTGTTCACGTAATAATAATGATATTATAGGTCCATGTCTTTTTGTGGTTAAAAAATGCCACTTTTATAGTTACCACATCATATTTGCATAATAGACATTGACACACTTGAGCAGGTCATCACTGCAATTATATTAACAGTTTGGCTTTATTAAACAAACAACTTTATTTTTTTATCCTGTTATGGTTTTAAAGAGAATTTAGACAATTCAAACTGACTTAATGACATTTAATGTGCAAAAAAGGGAAACAAAACAAACCACTTTAACTATTTAGTTAACTCATTTGTATTATTTTCATGTGAACATAATGTCAAATGTGAGTGTGTGCAGTGGTGCGATGGCATAATAATATGGGATATAACCAGACACCAGACCACCAGTGAAGATCAAACGCAGAGATGAGATTGGATTGCCGAACGAAATGAGCAGCATGTCTTTGTTTTTTGCTTCGTTTAACTTGGTACAGGTTTTACGATGCCTTTTGCCCGTCTGTCTGTCTGCAACAATCACAACGGCTAAACTCACTTGTTGACTGATGATGACATCAAAAAAAGATAGCTACGCTGAATCTTATAAAATACCTAATCAAATAAGTCATGATAACGATTTGTATATCCTTCCGCTCATCTGCGCACATTTTTTTGTGACCTTCGTTTTTTGACTTGACACTTTTCCCCTTCTTCCGCTATTTCATCTGCACAAACATCTTGTGAATATCTCATCCTCTCTTGATACACATTTTTAAAAGAAAAGGAGTCTCATTATCTTACGTAATGACTTTCAACATCGCGTCCTCATTATAGTTATCATGATGAGTCTATATAGCTACAAGTTCAATGTCTCTTGTTTGACGGTTTACTGTACTCATCAAAAGAGTTGAGCTCCAACTTTGTAAAAACGGATGGATGAAAAAGTTGCGCATGGATTTTGTAAAGGAAATCCGTCAAAATGATGATGACATTCTGAGATTTCCATTTCACAAAAAGCTTATCATAATTTGACCCTGAATATAGCCAGAGGCGATTGTCGGCTCAATTTTTGTTTCTTTTCATTTGCTTGAGTTGGATTTTATTCCGTTTCAAATGTGGCTAATTGAAAATTCATGTTGCCTACATTATGTTTTATGGTTTGGTTTGATTGACCGCAGCATAAAATGAAACAGAGTGAAATTGAAATTATTTTGTGGCGCTGATTCTTTGAAACGTCCCTTCTCTTACGAAACAGTAAATCTGGGATAATCAATAATAATACTAAGCAAAAAAACACATTTATATCTTAAATTTGTAGAGTAGCAAGTAGCATCATTTTTTATGGTTACGATCTGAAAAAAACATTTGGTTGTAGTACGCCTACTTAACGCCATAACGCCACACTGCATTGCACCTCACACTCACTCTGTAATATTGATTGCCTGAAAAAGTGTCAAAGTCCGGTTTGAAGATAGGATATTGATGGCGAAAGGGTAATAATTTGCATGCCAATGGATTTCTCATTTTCCAACTGAACTAACGGATTATTATATATTTTTTTACATAAAATTACCCCAAAAAAATGTTGCTTGGTCAAAGATTGAAACCTGATATGAATGGGTGAATGTAATATGTAGGTAAGTATATTATAGGTATTGTATTTATTTTGATGAGGAATTTATTCGATGCCGTGGGTGCTACTGGGTGCATGCATAATAAACCCCTTAGCAACAATCATTTTAATTGCTGCTTGTGTCAGTCTTCTATCGAAAGTAGTGAGGGGTTACCTGTATATTATTAAGTACAGGTATGTACATATATTATGTGTGTGTTTGTGTGTATGAATGAGAACCTTTTACCTACTTGCATACATTATCGCTATAGTTTGCTTAAATGGCCATGCATATCGTTTCAAGTCCAAATGAAAAGAATAATTACATTGTATACTAAATATTGGGAACCAGTTAAGTCAAAATGCTTTAATGTTGGTTTGAAACCAGACTATCATTTTTACGTAAAACCATACGCATGCGCGCGGAATTCCATACATTTTTTATGTCTTGCATCTAGTCTCTCATTTTTTCATGTCTCAATCAAGCAAAACTAAATAACTGCCCATTAATTTACAAACAAGCAGGATTTTAGGATTATCATCTCCTTTTGTGCGTAGCGACTGGTATGCAGTAATTGCGTATCTTGCAGACTCATGACAAGGTGTTGGCGGTGTCTCGTCAGTTTAACCAAATTGATGCCATGCAATCAGGTTAATCATAAAATTGTTTGAACACAGTAGCTCAAAGACTGTGAGAAAGGGAGTGTGACTGTCAATGAATACATAAGATAAGTTGCTCACGGAACTACATAATTTTTGATATTTTAACATGATTTGCTTAATTAACAGAACAACAGTTGGCAGGTAGGTACAAAAGAGATGAAATGTAGTCTAATTATTACAATCACATTACAGATCAGGTGGGATTGTTGCACCATGTCCAGAATACGTAATCATCCACAGTCGTAAAACTGATATTCTATTATGCAGTAGATTATACTATAATATGTTATATGCACATATATATACATAAATAAAGTGGACCGCCACGGCGGCCAAAAACTTGAATGACTTACGTAAACAAATTAAAAGAGATAATAATTTAATATGGTGCTGGTGTACCGTTTTGTTTGACAATAAGAGCAACATTTTTTTCATGTCATTTAACCCCGCCTCTGCGTGAACTAAAGTTTCACATTTTTATTCTCTACTCGAAAAAAATATTTTTCTGTTTGGGATTTTCGCCTGGTCATTGTAGGGTTACCGTGCAAAAACAAGTAGCAAAGAACAAGCGTTCACGCTGACCAACTGCATTGTCATGGTTTCTTGTTAATCCTACATTTTTCTTCTAATTTCACACAATCATTTTGACAAGTAACGTGGCAGGTCTCTCCATATCCACCAACAGCAAAAGGCTCTCTCGCTCTTGTAGCAAATTAACGGGCCTTTAAAAACTACCTATTTAATACAGGCATCTCATTGGATTGTCAATGTCAATGCTATTGCAATGCAATGTAACAATCGACAGCAGAACCAACAATGAGCCAATAGATGATCTGATCATGATGGTGAGGTGATATCCTTCGTCACAACATTTACCTGTCAATGTCATAAGCAAGTCTTTCTATTCCACCCGTTTTTTCTCAATTTCAATCACGCAATTTGCAAGCCGTTTTTACAAAAAGAGCAGATGAAACCGGTCATTGACAGTTGGTCCATTTGATTTATGTACCTACCGATACCCATTTATTTATGTGCAGCTATCATGCATTAAATTTGTAACTTTATAGTTCAACTCTGTTGTCACATAAAATCCATAGTCCATACCCTCTCAACAACAAGAGGTTACAAAAAATATATTTCTAATCCGATTATTGGTGCTTTCTTAAGATTGACACATAACTGTCGTCACAATAAGACTTTTTGGATGATGTTGCTACGAAACGAGAGAAACATGAGCTTTGCTCCATTTGACACGACTGGTTCGTCAACATCATCATGTTACTCCTTTTATTCATTGGTCGTGTCGTTTCGTGTGTGGGATATCTATTGCCCAACATAGTAAATTCAAACCCAGCACTACCACCTTGATGACAATCAACTGTCACCCCCTCCACTCCCTCCGCCCCGGTTAATATAATATGGATTAATTGAATTTAATCGGTGTTCGGTTCTTCCCACAACTCCTGTCGTGCTATATTGCATCTGCCTTTCCCCTCAATTTATTGCACAGCATTTTTTTGCACATTCTTTTTAGCCAACCATCCTGTATTTTGCTATACATGGGGCTTTATATATTTTTAGTGCGAAAGTTCACGACTCTCTTGCTAAAAACGCAATGAACTTTGAAGGAGATACTTGTGTTATCTCTTTGTTGATTCAATTTAATGTAATGACATGTTTTTTTCACCAGCAAGAAATTCGAGCTCTACCTCAACATTACAGCTTTCTTGTAATGGGCATATTTATTATTCATGTCTTAGAAAAAAGAGTTTACATTAAGATGAGATCTTCTTTTTTTTTGGTAGTTAGTTGGTAGCTTGTTGACTCGACAGCTGCAACAACTCGACAATAATAAACTTGTAATGCAATGAAATGATAAGCTAATAACGTGCGATAAACTGTTTATTTGTGTNCTTGTAATGCAATGAAATGATAAGCTAATAACGTGCGATAAACTGTTTATTCGTGTCCTATGGCCTCCTCAACATCATGCGCTGCTATATACGCCTATTTTCATCTTTACGAGCTGTAAATTTACCAAGAAAAAGGACGCAAAAAATAATGTGACGCTCTGGTGGTGATGATGATGTAAATTGCCTGTAAATTGAAAGGTTAACTTTTTTATCTTGTGCTTCGATTGGACAGTATTAAAAATGTAGTACAGAGCACGCTGGAGGTCTCCACACAGTTAAAAATCAGCAGATGAATATGTTGCATGTATTTTTAGATCAATAACAAAATGTCACAGAGTAACGCGATATTATGTTTTTCTTCATAGTCGTACATTTTCCAAGAATAAAGATGTATATAAAAAGCGGGTATAATGATATCATGGCATAATATGGGCTCATGTTACGAGAGTGCACGCGTCACGGGAGGTATATGTCATTGGCAGCAGAGCTTGCAACAACAGCCATACAGCTCTTCTGAACCCGATTATCATCAACACCGTTGTTTGTTACACAAGACTAGAAATAAAAGCAATTACAGGGGAAAACATGATCACCACTATTCACCAGTAGTACACAAGAAGATGTAACAAGAGAAATAAAAATTGTTTTATTTCAGCAGAATTGTCGTCATTCCCCTGACTTGATTTTATGAGCTCAGTGCCAGATTGCCACCAAACCACCGTTACACTCCCATTTTAAATTCAATTTAGTTTTGGTTTTTGCATGAGCAGCAGCATGTGGATCATGGCAATGTATCAAGAGTTGCTGTGCTGCAATTGCAATGGGACTGTGACCTTCATCGTGTGTCTGTCTTGTGGTGATGCTATAATTCGTCTCCTTTTTCAAAAAAGGCCAATCCAATCAAAACATTTTGCTATTTACTACATTGCTGGCAGTATGGCATATAGGTTGATTGGTATGCGAAGCAGATTGAAAATAATTGACGACTGCATTATTGTAAAGGGAGATCCCCCTGAGATTTGTACACCGCATTATAAAGTAGATCACATGAAAAGATACAGTTATAACCAGAGATTAGGCATATAGATAGGGCAACAATAAACCGAGAAAGTGGCAATGTCGTCAATTTATTATATCAACCCAGCGGCACAGTTTATTATCTTTTTATTTATTATTCTAAAAAGCAGAGAAAGATTATCGTAATCAGAGTGGCAGCAGCTAAAAATATGTGAGATGTATGACATAACCAAAAATAATAACAAGCTTGTAAAATCCAGATGTGCATACTGTTTTTGAAACATGAAGGATGAGTAGGTATACTTCTTCTGTACCATTTGTTGTACAGAAAGAAATAAAACGCGGAGCGTGTGTACGACAGACTGTCTCACGCGCACAACCTCATAAAAAACATTGAAGGAGAATGGAGAGAAAAAGTGTGCTATGTAAAAACAAGCTTGTTTAATTGGTTGTAAAAAATGTCTCAATGTGACTCTTCTCTCTGTGTTTGAACCTACTTAACTCTGTGGAAAACTATTGAAAATGAATGCAACAAAAAAGTAAGAGAAAAAAATAACAAGATTAAAAAGGGCAGAGCAGGCAACCAGGGATTGGGGTTGGGTATTATTTCGCTATTGTGGTGACATAAAATACCATGTTGATGGAAATAATTGATGTAAAGTTTGTATGGCTAAAAACGATGCAATATGTTTGTATTAATCGGCCATGGCAAAATCGTCACTCTGGCTGTTTGATTTGTTAAGCATGTTCATTGAACATGTACAGCACAGGGGTTGGATGATAGGGTGAACAGAAGCACACTTTTGGGATCAGATTCACCAGCTTCCCTTTCAAGTTGGGATTCTATTTTTATGAATGCTGGGAAATGAACGGATGATGCTTATTTTACCAATTCAATGACATATTTTATGCATACATGGAGATGACAGTAGAGGAGATCCAAATCCAAAA
>JAITYZ010000103.1:0-20098 GCA_027744595.1 Paronellides praefectus | reverse complement strand
GACCAAAACTGTATATCTAATCTTATTTTTCTTATTTTTTTTTATAAATTCACAACTGGTGTAGCACCGCCCAATCCCATCTTCCCATAATTGAATTCCAAAAAAAATCATAGCGCATATTATACAATATATGCGCAACTTCCTTGTTGCAAAATAAAAGAAAAAAGTAAACTTTCCCAAACAAACTTTATATTCTGCTTTTATACAAAAAAATTGTATCATATTTTCAACCTGTTCCACAGTGCAGTCACTCGTCACTCGCGTTGAATTCCTAAAGTTCATTGCTTAAAAATGGTGAGATAAAATGCTGGATGATGTGACCTGTGTTACAAAAAAACTTGCTACTATTCTGCTTGCTCACCGTCGTGGTGTGCTAAAAAACTACATGGTAGTGACGTCTATTCATGCAGAAAAGAAAGTTGCTCATATTTTGTCTATGTAACATCCTTATTTACATTTTACAGCTCTTGACATATAACCACAATGTTACATTACATATGTACATATATGAACAAGGGAAGGACAAGAGCCAAAAAAAGTTTTCCTTGTGATAAGATCCTATCTTTTAGGTCTCAGTTGCAAGTAGTTGCAGTTGTAAATGATAATGATAAGTTACATGTACATATGTTATATGTGCATTTCGCTATGCACATATTATCCTTTTTCTTAAATTAACTGCAAATAAACTTATAAATATGTCTGCTGTGTATTTTGGTTCTCTTTGTATTATTTCCCCTTTTCATCTTGTATATTATACATAATACATGCACTATACATACTTATTTACCTTACTAAATTGTCAATTGACTGTGTTACTTCAAAATTGAAGGACTCTTCTGTTTTGAGATACGCTTTCGTTTATCTTAACAGCGGAATAAGAACTGCCATGACGTATTTCCCGTGACACATGGTATGCATGTAAATTTACCTTTTATTTGCACATAATATAAAATTCACCATTCACATTTAAAGTGAAAAAAAAGTTTTTTTTTCTTTAAAGCGTATGATGATATAATGTGACTTGACTTTGATATTATGATGATGATAGTAGATGGATATATGTGTTGCTGTTTATTTTATAGAAGCCGTATGTACATTCATTTGTGAAAGGTGTGTCGTGTGGTTAACATTTTTTTTTTGGCTTGAGTCTCTGCTGACGGACGTTTTGTTTTAAAATCTTTGCAAACCTAAATCTCTGCTTTATTTTCCGTTGACTTCATCCAATTTTTTTTTTGCCTGTGACGACGACGAGAGAATGTTGAGTGGAGTGTCGAACTTTTAAAAGAAATACTTATCACTTTATAAACTTAACTTGTAATTCTCCTCAGCAGTAAAACAAATGAAGAGGAAATTCACTGAATTACAAAACCACTTTTTTTTTGTGTATGCTTCTTGTTTTTTAAAAATGTCGGCCTGCTCTGTGTAAACTTTTTTATATGTACTAGTCACTCGCACACACAGTTACACCACACAAGTATGCGTGTTTGAATGAAAAAGGAGGAGAAATGATGAGAATTTAACCGTAACATTTATCTTACTAGAAAAATATGTTGAATAACAAAACAAACAGTTTTTTTCCACTTTTTTTTTCTTTTTCGTCGTTCTCTCTCATGGGTTTATTCGTTTATTTGCTCTCCTCTTCTCTTCTGCTACAAAACGGCAACTGATTAATTTATTATTGCTTAAGTGCCTTCATTTACAATGGTTTTAATGAATTTGTGCTCAACATGGAATGATGATGATCTACGACATTTTGCACCAAATAAACTCAACTTTATTTCTATTTAGTGTCTGCTTATTAAATGCAATGGTTTATATGTCTACGTCAGTCAACTAGTGCATTTTGAATACTAAAATAGCAGCTGACACACACGACTCGAATGTATAATGAATATATGCGATACTTGCAATTGAAAAGATGATGCTGCTACTGCTGACATCTCCTACTTTTTTTAAAGTTTTCTCCTGTTTTTTCTCTCTTTTTCTCATTATATCTAACCATGTATGTTATTTTCTCTATTCTTAGGCAGTCCTGTCTGAGTGCAACCAACCAACCCCCCACACACCACTAACTAATATGAATGGAAACAAGCACGCTGAATAAAAGTAACATCATCTTGTTCTCATCTGCTGCTGCTGTTAGTGAAGTGTTGATGATGATGAATACTCTTCCAGTTTTCATGGTACACATTTTACTTACTACGCACATAAATTTTTTTACAAATGAAAATAAGATTGCATTGTGGCGTTGCTGTATGTTGGTAGCGGTTGATGGTGGTGGCGGCGATGTAGAACGCTGCTGCTGTTAAGAAGTGCTTTAACTTATGTAATTTTTTTTACAGCATACCACGTTACCCCTTTTAGTGTGGAACATGACTCCTCCGAAAAGCATGTTGCCTTTTTCTACTGCAGCAGCAATAGCAGCATTCCAATGACTGGCAGCGAAGATAATAATTATAAAAATAATAATGCCACTCACAACTTGAACGACACGCAGAGACAACGTCAACAAAACTGCAGTGTGTAAAAGACGACGAGAGGGAGCGTTAACAGAAAGGAAATGCTGTATGTTGGTAGCGGTTGATGGTGGTGGCGGCGATGTAGAACGCTGCTGCTGTTAAGAAGTGCTTTAACTTATGTAAATTTTTTTTACAGCATACCACTTTACCCCTTTTAGTGTGGAACATGACTCCTCCGAAAAGCATGTTGCCTTTTTCTACTGCAGGAGCAATAGCAGCATTCCAATGACTGGCAGCGAAGATAATAATAATAATAATAATAATGCCACTCACAACTTGAACGACACGCAGAGACAACGTCAACAAAACTGCAGTGTGTAAAAGACGACGAGAGGGAGCGTTAACAGAAAGGAAAACCTTAAATTATACTTTGACGGTTAGGAAAATATATAATTTGAATTTGTACAAAAAATATTACCTTTTTTATATACCTATCTACCTAGGTACAGTACGTATATTTACTACAGGCATCTCACCAACCTTATCATGTATGTAGCATAAATATCCGTCTTGTATGGTTTGCATGTGCCTGTTGAGTTTTAAAATCCCATTTCCCCCTAAAATAATAATGCCACTCACAACTTGAACGACACGCAGAGACAACGTCAACAAAACTGCAGTGTGTAAAAGACGACGAGAGGGAGCGTTAACAGAAAGGAAAACCGAAAATTATACTTTGACGGTTAGGAAAACATATAATTTGAATTTGTACAAAAAATATTACCTTTTTTATATACCTATCTACCAAGGTACAGTAGGTATATATACTACAGGCATCTCATCAACCTTATCATGTATGTAGCATAAATATCCATCTTGTATGGCTTGCATGTGCCTGTTGAGTTTTAAAATCCCATTTCCCCCATAATAATGTGCCGGATTATAGCAAGAGCAACAGAAGCAAAAGAGTCTCGTCTCGTCTCTAATAAGAATACAACAACACTACAGGATTCTACGACTACGTACAACACATTCATTCATTCACGGTATATTTAGTATTCATGTAAATTCAACGGCAACAGCAACGCCGCATCATCATTATCAACAACACAAGCTCTTTTGTAACGGAGAAAAGGAAGGAAGGTCTTCACCACCACACCAGCCCAACACGAAAAAAATCCCTAAATTTCAGTCACGAAAAAGTCATTCCTTAAGAAGTACACACACACAAACTCTTTTCTTCTTGTGACTGAGTGTGTGTATGTCTTTCTTCTTGTTATTATTCTCCTATGCATACAAATAATATTATGTAGGGAAAACACAGACGACAAAAAAGAGTACCACGAAAGAGAAAAAGAAGCTCATCGTCGTGTCTCATTTGTTTTTATCCCGTGTGATATATCCTGTTACAGAAAGCACATTATAGACAAGAAGACTCCCACTTTTACTACGGCCTCCGCTCTCACACTCCTCATCTTTCTCACCAACAACAACAGCAAGAAACGTTACTAGACCGGGTACTCTGTAATGAGCTATATCCTACCACGGCACACCATAAGCTCATTTTCATAAAGAGAGAAGATTTACACGGGAGAAAAAAAAAGATCTCTTCTTTTTTCGGGGAGACTTTTATTACAACAACTCATTTTACTCCAACACACAAAGCACCAGTGAAACCATAACCAAACCAAGAAAAAAAGCTTATTCACTTTTACTACTAGCTATACTCTACATCATAATAATCATATGAAAGAAAAGTAAAGAAGCAGAAGGGACAAGAAAGAAGAAAACGATAAAATAATATATACGACTACACGCGATACAAACAACCACTCAACTCAACCTTCTCAACCTTCTTCTGTTCTTCTTGTGTTTCAATTTTCATGAAGTTCCCTTGTAAACTTTTTGGTGTGTGAGAAGAAGCATGGTCATACAGTCATCAAAATCATCATCGTCATTTTCATCGGCAGCATCAGCAGCAGAATAAGAAGAAGCACAAAAAAGTAAATTGAACACACTCTCAGCAGAAGCTTCGAACGAGCAACGAGGCAACGTGCTTGACTCTTTTTTTTGTGTAGTAATACCTATTTTTGTAATAAGATATGAGATGACACAGGGCGAAGAAAACGCATTCATTCTTGGAAGCAGGAAAAGCTTTCACAACAAAATATATTAAGAGATTCATTTGTGTGCATGAAAATTGGCCTCTTGAGCGTTCTCAAAATGTGATTTTCTCATGTGTTGTTGTTGTTGTTGTTGTTGTGTGTGTTTGTGTATTTATGTGCTTTGCCAGTAAAACAACAAAAAAGTTTTAAATTATCAAAAAAAGAAACGAGGACATAGAGAAGCATATATACAAGTCGACGACGTCAACAGAACAACGCTACGGGAAAACAAAGACAACAAACAAAAAACAAGTTGTAAAAGAGGAAGAGAGTGAATAAAGAAAAAGAGAGAAAAAGTTTTGAAGAGTAAGGCAAGTCATCAATTCCTTATTATCCTGCTTTCTATCGTGTCCACCACCGTCATCTTAAGAGGAAAATATATATAAAAAGAAGAAGGAAAAGAAAAAGACAAAACAGTCTGTCGAACGTGACAATGGATATATTATTTTTTTTATTATGGCTGTGTAGTTAAGTTTTATGTGGTGTATATTTTTTGTTGTGTGAAAATAATTATTATTAAAAGTTACATAAAACAAAGAGGGCTTTATTGTAACATGTGTGCAGATGTCATTGTTGCAATAAATATTGTTCTTCTTGCTTGCAGGGAGCTCTGACGTAAACACGTTTCGTTATAAACCAGCAGCACCACAGTATCTACTATCTGTAATGGCTGGGAGTTAAAAACTATTGTTTTAAGTAACGGTTTTGGCCATCAAACTTTACAAAATTGTAACAACACCGCTCGTTTTCAAGCTGATTTAATGAACAATTGAATAATTTATTATAAGTGATCAAAATGTAATTTGAAAAAGAAAGCCATGTGATAAATCAACATAGTAATCTCACCTGTGTTGTGAACACACCTCTAAACTGCAGAAGCCAATTCAACTGTGGATATTGGACAAAATGATGAGTAAGTTGTTTTAAAACCATTCTGTTAAAAAACATTTAAACATATCAACGCCTTTATTTTGTTTAAACGATCTTCATAGCCATAGATACCTATTAGGTCTCTCATGTTCATCTTTCCGAGCATCTTTCATAATTTCTCCAGTCAGACTTTTAAACGTGGTAGTAGGTTATAGGTATTAGGTATACGCAAGCCACACGAATTCCCAGTTTATAATAAATAAATAAATGATAAATTCAAGTTCAAAACATGAAAGTGCCATATTTTTACCCGTAAATAAACATTTTTTTGTCACCTGCATTCTCATCTCAAAATATATCTTTTAGCACTTTACTTGACAAATCACTTGTGGAAAAATGCAACCCAAGCATTATTTACCGAGATACAAATTATTTTATGCATTCATGTAGTAGGTAGGTACATGTATGTGTTTATAATGTGCATGCAATAGTTTTTTTCGCACATTCTCTTCATAAATATTATATGCAAGTAGGTACTGCTTATATTTATGGCTTTGCAAATGGAAAAAGAAATATAATGTAAATGAAATAATAAAATTTGGTGGAAAATGTAAATATCTTCTGCACTGATCAGAAAAGTGCAATAAGATGAAATTCAAAACCCCCGGCCACCCAACACCAATAAATGCACACAAAATGAATGACAAATTAGCTGCAAACTATCACCATTCACATTTCGCAATCAGTCAATCAGTCGACTTGTATTTAGGTAAATGCTCTACAATTACAATTGATGTTGTTAAAAAAAATAAAAAAAGAGTATTATATATCCATTAATACTTTAAATTTTTCCCCTTAACCCAATATATTTAATAATACAAAATTTTATCGCATTCATGATGACTCCAACGATTCGTTCGAGTGCAGATAGCAGACAAGCATAAAATACTGCATATTATGTAATGTTCCACTTTAAAACGTAAGTGCGAAAAAATGCATCCTTTTAACTTTTTTGTTTTGACAATGAAACCATGTTCTCAATTTCCGCTGTTATATAACTGCTATATATTTTCCCTATTACATAGTTACTTATATAAACGCATAATATATTATTGCGTCTTAATATAGATACCCATAATGTATGTATTTTTTTAATGCACTTGGAATTTATTCTTCAGATTAGATCATAATAATAGTTCTCCATTTATTTTACTATCAATATTTTCTGTCGGCATATATCTCTTTACTGAAATTATCGCTGACATTTTTATTCACATTCTAAAATATTTACTTGATTTAAAAGGCTTTTATGGGGAAAACAACAAATTTACTCTCTTTTTTATTATGTTGCTGATGTGCTGGCAGCTCATCATGATTCTCTTGTTTGCCCAGAGAACCGCTTATTTTGGGGTGTAGAGGTATACCACCCAACCAAAACCTCAAAGAGAATCGTCGTGCTATTTGTGTTTTTTTTGTACTGTGATGATGATGTGCCCACCGAAAATTTACGATTTTATTGATAAAAGGTTCATTTAACCTGCTGTTCATTTAGGAAATGCCATTATTTATCTTTGTTCCAAAATCCTTCAGCCAATCCATTCAAGTGTGTCGTCTTTTCTCATTCCTCTGATTGTCTTTACGAAATATATCTGTACTTACATTTGGTACTTTGGAGAAAACATTCCTTGCCACAAAGAATCATGGAACCGAGAAAGAAAAGAGAGAACCCTTTCATGTGCAACCAAAATTCATTCTTTAAACCAAATAGTGTGTGAATTGCTTCAATGTTCCTTCATCCACACACATTCCTTGCAAATCCTAATGATTAAATGTGTATTATCAACATGTCATGTCAATTCCGTTGTTCAATTCAAATCAATTCAACATTTTCCAATTTGAAGTATTTGGTTCTCTTCTTTTCTTCGTTGTGTCTCTCATCGCCCCTAAAAGTATCCCAATTCGTCAGCCAAAACAAATCATTCTCAACTCTACACTCAACCTGCTTATTATCCTTCCATCATAAGCCGTGTCGATAAACCGATTTGTTTTTTACAACAATTTTTCTTATTATTTTTTGTGAATCTTTTTCTGAAAGAAATGTAATCCCTACACATTATGTATCATACTATCTTCATATCAGGTATGTATAATGTATGTATATATTTTATATGCACTTGTTTTTCCTTTTTGGATTGTATATTTTATTTTCTTGGCTGTGGATGTGAATTTGGTGAAAGATACCAAATCAAATGATTTGTTAGAAAGATAGAAATAAAAAACGACAACGTGTTTCTTCTTCTTCTTCTTCTCTCGTTCTTCTTCATACGCCGTACATAAATAAATACCTATATATTATGCGTGGTTAATAGCCAAAATTTCAAAAAGTGGCATCATAGTGGCATCTGTTTCTCTGTTAATGTTGGGAGCATTCCAGCAAAGCTGTGTGTAATAATATGGTTATACCTAACTACCTATACACACACAAAAATAATTATATAAAAGATTGAGAATATGAGGAAAATCATTTGGTGGAATATATACTTATTTACGTATATATTACCTATTCATATATATATATATATCCTTCTCTATGTTTTCTGTTGAGCCAAAAAACTTGTGAACGTTTTGAAACTCCCATTCGGTTTTCACATAAACTCTCAAGTCAAGCACGCTGTTCGTATTACAAAACATTTAAAATATGTTCTAAAATGTCAAAGGAATTTATATCTATCTTGTATCATCCTCCTTTCATTCAATATTTACACAAAATCCTTTGAAAACATAATATCAGCAGCGTGTAGAGAGTTTACGGTGTGTAATATCATGGAACGGATTTTTTAAATGCATTCTTACTTCTATTTTTATTGTTCCACCATTTGCTCCGCATTTAATATCCCCATTACTCATCTGACGCTTTGGTGTATTAATACTTGCGTCTGCTCATTATTTTCATGATTATTGCCACAATTCATTTTTTTTATATAAAACGATCATGTTTAATGTTATGAAAAGAAAACACAAGGGACTTTCAAAAAAAGAGATGCCGAGAGAGAGAGTGAGAGAGAGAGAGAGAGGGGGGAGTGAAAGACAAGAGGAAATATAGTTGAAAGAATAATGATGATGATCATAGCTGTTTACATATCTTCAACGCTTGCATGACGGCTCCTTTTCTTTAACATAAAATTATTTTATTAATTTCGGATAATGTCCAAGTTCACTTCATCCCCATCTCCTTCTCCTCCTTTTATATGTATACCTATATTATATATCTACAGTACTACTGCATCCCAGATTTATGTTAATAATGTGATAGCGTGTCGAGTGCGTGCAAATAAAATTCACTAGTCGACTAATATACGATGACATCTGGGGCAACCTACCTTGTTCCTCCGATATTTTTTTCTTTTTCTTCTTCTCCTTCATTTCTCTCTGATCCTTTCCACCACCATTCTAATTCGGTGTTATATATTTTTCTCCTCAAGCCGTCGGGAATTTGTCTTTAGTATTTTAATAGTTTGCATCTGACAAATTTTTAAAATGGTGCGGTGTCAAAAGTGCATTGCATTTTTATCTCAAATTGCGTCAAATGTCGGGAATGCTACTGTAGAATTTTTTAATGTAAAAATTTTGTGTCATATAATGATGATGTTCAAGACAGGATTGAAATATTTTTTTTTAAATTCCGCCCAGGTTATATTAATAATTCTGTTTTTTATGTATTTTTAGATCATCCTCATCCACATCACCACCATCATCCTCATCATCCCCACCATCATCCACATGCCCATCCAGGGGTCGCCATTGGCCCTATGCCGAACCAGTGCATTGGAATGATGGCTGCACAAACGGCAGGTAAAACTGACAAAAATATTTACTATTATAATAATTTATTACAACTCCGGCTCTTCCATGTATCGCACCGCCACGGCGGATGTAAAAAATGTTTTAGTAGTATTATTATTAATAATTTTAACCGTCGTTCAATATTAACATAAAAAATACTGACATATGAAGATATAAAGTCATATTTCATTTTAATCCAATGACAATGTGTCCTGTTTAAGCTTTCTTCTTTCTGTGTGTACCAAGTCATTCATAGATATACGTATGTAGGCATGTATAATGTAATTTGACAGAAAACAAACATTGCACTTTAGTAAAACGTTCCCAATTGAAATGTAAATTGTAAAATGTGCGCGACGGGAGTATTGAATAAAATATGTTTGCATAAAGAGAAAAAATAAATAAAACCCGTTCTCATCCCAGCCACAAACGAAAGATTATGTTGTGGCATCCACCAGCCATAAATCCACTTTTTTGTCGCCCGTCTCATTTAATTTAAAAATGTATACGTAATGCGCTCCACATTAAACACCATGAACAGAAGGAGGAGAGATTACTTGCCAGAGAGAGAAAGAGCTGACTGCGAGCTATAAAGCTACTTTCCCACATCAGACCAGACCGCTCTGGTGAAAATGAATAAAAAAATATATAAGTTGTATGCGGTTTCGCTAGAAAATATATTATGCCTGCTTGTGTGGGTTCAGGTTTTTACAGGGTGTTTGCCATCTTGTACCATTAACGCTTCACCGCATATGGCTTATTTCTACTCCTCTCTCTCTCTCATTTTCTTGGATTATTTATTTGAATAATTGATGATCTTCTCCTTTTGTACATTGCATAGGAGGTCCAGTGCTAGCTGGGATCGGAGTCCCTATAATGACAGCAGCTGCTCCAACACTGGTTCCGCCACCGCCTCCTCCAATCCCCCATTCTCCGCATAATCATAGTCATAATCATAATCACAATCAGCAGCAACTTTCACAGCATGGCAATAATACCCAGAAACTGGTAATGTCACCGGATTCCTCTGATGACAAAGATAAATGTCCTGCACATCCGTTCATGCAAGCAAGGACTTCTCCAACTGGAGCCACGGTGGTTGTGAGTTGCTCTGCCGGTCCAGGAGCAGGTAGTCAATTAACATGGTCTTCGCCCTCCCCTGCAGGCCCAATTATGCCTGCTGGAATAGCGTATCCTGTAATGGGGATTCCTGCAGGGGCTCATTTGACAGGCGACCATAATCCTGGTGGAGCCACTAGGATGATTTATGGTGTTCCAATAGCAGATCATCAGGTTTCTGCTGGTGTTAATTCCGTTATTTCCTTACCCACATCAAGTCCTGCGGTGGTAACGGCTGTACAACAACCACCACCACCTCAGCCAACAGCCATTTCCATTTCTTCAGTGATTCCCACACAAAATAATCCTGTCAGCTCCTGCTGGTGTTGTAGGGTCAACCACAATCTCTCCCTTAGGAGGAGGTGGAGGCGCAGTCGGAACAGGAGGATCCCTAGTTCAACAACAACAACAGCAGCTTACACCGCCAACATCCTCGTCCTCCTCCCTCCAGCTCCAACAACAGCAACAACCCGCGGATCAAAGGTACACACAAGATTTATTATCATGCTCAACTTAAGCCAAGCTCACTTATTATTATCATTATTATTATGGAACGTAACGTACATTCCATTCCAGAAAAAAAGTTATGAGTCATCATCATCATAAAAAACAAGTATAATTCGCATTGTCAGGATTTGAGACAGGCTTTATGATAAAAAATGAGGATGAGTGATGCATGTTCCCTCATCTCTCATAAAGCTTGTGTATAGCCTACATATTTAAATAAAAAGTGCAAAAAGCGAACCTCATTTCATTTTTCAACGCAGCAAGCTCTCTACAAACAAGTCCATGTTTTATGCTAATGCAGTGAACCATGTACCCTGTGACTTTTTCAGTGTCAGTAGTACACTCGCTCATGTCAATCATCTCGTTTGAGCAAGACACTCATATAACCACGCACTTTTTCCCCTCTCTCCTGAAGAAAAACCCAGATACTTCACTTATCCCCGAAATAATAATAATAGTAATATCATATCTCCTTTTCCTTTCTCCTCAAAAGAAAAAAAATAGTTTATAGCACTATCTCATTTCTGACATTTAATGAACATATCTAACTTGTTCTTCACTCACTTTAATGTATTTTCATTCCATTAGCGAGATACGTATCACTTAAAAAAAAATACGCGCGCACACGTCTCATCGCATCTCTTGCAAGAAAATTAAACATCTTTTTTCCCCTCTGCAATATCTCAAAAAGTAGTAGTCGCATCTTCTTACTAATAGTAGTATATTATAGCATGATAATATGTTGACGCTAAAAGTGAGAAACATATTTCAAGATGAAATGGAGATGGAGATGCTTTATTAGCAAGCCTGCAGCTAAATATGTTGGCTGGCATCACGCCTCGAAAAAAAAACATAATCATCATCTTACATTATTTGTAACGTTTTATGTCTAACCATAAAAAAACACTAGGTATAAACTTTACCGTGTGTGTGTTAAAATATTTTTCTTAATTAATCATGAGATCCACCGTAGCAAAAAAATATAAGTTGATATGGGTGCTCAAAAGTTGTACTAATATGAAGGGTTAATACAGGTTACAATACAGACAGTGTTAGTTACTTTATAGAAAACATGTTATTCGACTGTAAATAAACTTTTTGACTTTAAAAATAAACTTTAAACTTTTTGTAAATAAACTGTAAAGTTGAACATTATTTTTTATTTAATCGGGGCCCTATTTGAGTACCCCTATACATTAAGGGAAAAAAATAATTTAATAATGTCATGTCTTTTTTATATATTGCCTAACTTGTTATATTACAGAAGACGACACATTCATGAAAGCTATCCAGACATTGTTCAGCTGGTTGGAAAAGGGAGAATGTCTCAAACGAAATTCCAACACCTTTTATTCCATGATTCAGTCAACAAACTCGCAAATTCGACGGCTCCTCAGCGAAAAGGTTTTGTATGAGGATGACTTTCAAAAAGCCAAGGATCTCATGCGGCAACGGATGACAGGGTTGCTCCTTCAATGTAAGCCAATCAGAAATGCAAAGGGGCACTGTGAGATTAACACCTATAACCACCCTCCTAACATTTAAAAAACCAATACGCTACACTGCGCTCATTCTTCTTCTTTTCTTCTCTCTGTTCTCTTTTTTCCTTGAGTTCTCAATTTTCTTCAATTTCCCGGGTTTTTTCATCATTTTCTCAAATATTTTTTGTACCAAAAAACGGTGCATGTGACCTTTTGCATCCGTCATATATATTTTTTTCTTACCTTTTCTCCCTCATTTCTCTTTTTCTCCTGTTCTCATTCATTTTTTTTCTTTTTTTTCCAGTTACCCAAATAGAGAAAGTGTTCTCAGCAGCCTGTCAGAGGAAAGTATGGGATCACTTTAGTAAGGCACAGCGAAAGAATATCGAAGTCTGGAAGAAACAGGCAGTTGTAAGTTATACGATATTTCTTTACATAAAAAAATTATTTCTCATTTCTTCTTCGTCAGTAAAGCTTTTCCTGGGAAAAAAAACTTTCTTTTCTTCCTTGCTTGCTTCTCTACTTCTTCCTCTCGTTCGTAAAGAATAAAAGGAGATCAAGACAAAAAAATAATTTTTTACGTAATACTTTTTGGCTGTATAGCTAATATTTTATGCTTAAACTGCTTTCTTTTTTCTTGTTCTACTAAGCCAACCTCCCGCACAACTACCCCTCCCCCTACCACCATCAGTGGTAAAGCTAGCTTTACCTTTTCTATTCAAGCGTGTATGATAAATGTATGCAGTCTTATGATTCAAGTTTAGATTGAAACGCGAGTATAAATCAGTCATGATTGTTTTATGTTCCTTTTATCTCTCTCCTTCTCTTTTTCCTCTCGCTGTATTTTCTCTCATTTTTTGTGTTTTTCAATTCGTTCGTAAGGTATGCTATTTCACTCTTTCTTGTTATTCCTACATTTCTACCACCACCACCGTCTTGTCTGAATTTAGGAAATGGAGAGTGATGTGTGCTTACTTACTCCTCCGTCCCGTATCTCGTCTCGTCTTGTTTCGTGCTTTTCTCCTTGTTGTATGGATGGATCTCTTCTGATTTTGTGATTTTATATTTGATATGGTGCTTTCGGTTTTTATTTTCTTTGCTTTGCATTTTAGAGAGAGAGAGAGAGGTTGAATGAATGAAAATGTAATGTGGCGGTATGCATGCAGAATACTAAGCAGTAGAAGGATATAGTGGCTGTTTTGATATATTATGTATTCTTTTCACCTTTCCCCTTGTAGTGCTTTCTTGTGCACTTCCGGTATAAAAGTGCTAAATCAAAGTATGTATGTTTTGTATGTAGCTATGCATGGGAGACATGACTTTGTTGACCATGTTGGTACGAAATACTAAGAATACAGCGAAAATATGACAGTCATTGTGTGCTTTGTGTATAGTATATATGTATTATTTTTATACTACTTTTACTCCCTCAGGAAATCAAAAATGTTTTGTTGGAGGAAGCGTTGAATGAGCGTGCGGACGAAGAGATGGAATTTTCCGATTTGGAATCTGACTCGTCTGGTCAGAGTAATAAGGAGAATGGGGAGCCTCCAAGACCGAAGAAGATGAGGTTGAGCGGAGATGACGCTAAAACGGTTCACCAACTAAAGGTAAAAACCTAGAGGAATTCGGTTTATTATATGAAATATAAACACATCATATATCATGTTACGTCTTTGTATTTTATGACAATGCTGATGGAAGGCATATATATGTACCTATGCTATATTCAAATATATGCAAACGTTATTCTTCATGATGTGTTTGCTCTAAAGAGTTTGTTTGTCCTTTTGCACACTTTCTAAGCGACAATTTTTTCTCTCCCTCCAAATCAGACTAGGGAATTGGGATTTACATTTAAATACACATAAAAAATGTTGTGTGTGCCTAAGCAAGTACATATAGCATATATAGCGCTCATGTCTACATATTTTTGGAATTTATTTTTTATGCCTCCACTCAGGAGGAAAACGATGCACTGAGATGCCAATTGGAAGCATCAAAGAATGAAGTTGATTTAATCAAAGCAGACTTGCGAACTGAATTGGAGATGAAAGATCAACAATTGAGGAGTCTCCAGCAGGTAAAAAAAACTCTTTTCCATTTTCTCTGTTTTATCTAATATGCATATATATTAGAATATAAAGGCACAGCAATGCACACACACACCCACGTGCTCAAGCGAAAAGAAGAGAGTCCAAAAAAAAATATTTGGTGAAAAGAGTGAATAAAGTAATGGTAAAAGAGGAGGAAATGAAGCAATTCATTTTATGTAAATAGGAAATAAAACTTCTTTTTTTTGAAGTGTGCCTGTGTGTGATCAAAATGCATGGAATGAAAAGTGTGTGGATGATGTATGTATATTTTTATATTTTGTTTGTATTATAGCAAGTCATGGCCGTTCAACAAAGTATTTCCTCATCACCCAACACTCTTGTGACACATCCTTCCTTCTCGTCCGGGGTGGGTATTTCCGCGGGCGGCGATTCTGAAAATCAACATTCTACTAGTTCATCGCCAACAACAGGAGTAAAACAAAATCTGTATAGTCCCCCAGTTTCTGTTTCTTCGAGTATTTCCCCTGGATTTGGAATCTCTCCAAATCATAATATTAGCAACAGCAGCAGCAGCAATAACAGCACGGGCGCTACTAGTGGCCCCTCAAACGAGAACGCGAGAAAAATGGAAAATGTCAGTAACAACGACACGTTTCCTGCTGGAAACAGTAACGGCAACAGCAGCAGCAGCAGTGATGTAAATAGTTTTAATCAAAATGGAGGCGAGAGCAGGAATAAGGAACTTCAGGGATTTTGTGATAGCAGCAGTAATAGCAGCAGTATTGGTAGTTTACCTTTCCCTCATCATCATCATCAGCAACAACAATCAGCTCAAAACAATCAACATAATCACAATCAGCAGAGTAGTAATAGTAGTAATAATAGTTCCATGATGAGCCAACAAAATGACGATTCCGGTCAAAGTCAGACTAACGGTGCAGGTTGTAATGCTAGTAGTGGTGTTATTGGGGATGAAAATGGAAGTAGTAATTCTCAGAATGATAATAATAGTAAAATTGAGATTTTTGTTGGTGCATCTACCGGAAATGGTAGTGGAATGAGCAGTAATAACAACAACACGTCCAGCATTGTTAGTAGAAGCATGTCTTTGGATAATAGCACCACCAGCAGCATTGAGAATTGTAATAGTCACGATCAACAACAGCACCCAAATGGTGTGATCATTGGGATTTGTGACAAGGAGGCGAGACTCCTCGGCATCATTTCCACTTTCCTTCACGTTCATCCCTTTGGTGCTAGTCTGGATTACATTTGGAGCTATGCACAAAAGGTTCTTCCAAATGTGAGACCCAATCAGATTGAGGTACTCATGACAAAGTTCCCTAGCCTCTTTAAACAGGAAATGTCTGGGATTGGAGCGACATTTGAGCGGAAATGGGTATTTGTGGGATTTTCATAAAAAAAGGGATTGTATCAAAAAGGTTTCATATGCAGGGAAGATACATATAACATGTATACAATATTGCGAGCATTGCAATAAATAACGAATGCTCACTCACAAGAACAATCAGCGTTTTGACCTTTTCCATTTTGTTTATCATGTCCTAATCGTTGTTGCGTTTTACTTTTATGGCAAAAAAGGTGTACAATAGCCATGTTTACTAGCATTCCGAGTCGTAGTAGTCAAGTCATGTCATGATGATGATGATATTATTATTAATATATAGCTTTGTCGTTAATTTTACCCTGTATTCTAGTTTTGGAACATTTCGAAAAACTATACACCTGTCTTTTTCAATTTTACCTCAACTCATCAATTTATTATAAATTATTATATATCATCTCATCTCAAACTTTCTCTCTCAAAACTCTTCTCTATCTCTCTATCTAGCTTTCTCTACTTGTCCATTTTATTCATTGCTCTCTTGTACTTGACTCAATACATATTATTATATATCTCTCAAAAAGATTATCGGTGAATTTTCAATCTCATCTCATCCGATTTATTCTCTTGCTCATTATACATAAAAAATATAAATATTTACTTTTAAAAAATCAACTAAATAAACAAGAATCTTACAAGATAGACTGGGTGGTTAATGATTAATGGTTATTATTATCGAGAAATGGTGAAAACTTTGATATTATTCTTGTGAATTATTGACATTTGAAATTTTTCCAGCAATCAATAATATTTGGGGATGACAAAAAAATCTAAATTACTTTGTACGTAGTTATATACCAATGTATACTATCATAGTATTTTACAGTAAGGCAGTAAAGTCAAATTGTCAGTTAAAAAAACGTTAAATCATGTGTATTTTTTAGTTTTTCCGAATTGTCAATCGTAAAAGTAAATAAGTCAATCATATACAAAAATAAATGTGTTATTCACGAGTGTACAGTGTAGTGAATTTTATCAAAATAAGTATAAAAAATAGCTTGTCATATAATATTAAAAAATAATATTGTTGTTATATTCCTCAACATGTCCTCTTGCAGTCTATTTTTTGTCAATTTCAAATGTCTCAATTGTGATCTTATTCATATACTACTATATATACTCATCACGATGCTAATGTATATTATTACAAAATATACAATTATTCTATTTTATGCTATCACCAAAAAATTGTTATTATTGAACTATATATATTTCATTTTTAAACGTTTAATAAAAGATTATAAAAATATTTAAAAATGAGACCTGAAGGTGATAATAATTAATTCTGACGTAAAACAGATTTTTTTCTGTCAAGAGAGTAATTTACTTTAGTCAAATATTTTTCTAGGGTGTATGGGTTTTTGAGTAATCTATTGTACCAATGGCTGGTGTAATATCCGGGAATCTTACCGTAAGTAAATCTCTTATTTCCGGGGGCAAGTCTGGAATTTCCAAAGCTATTGCATAGGTCCGCTTAAGCAATTCCTTGAGTTCTTCCTTGAGAAACTCCTTTTCCTCTTCAATCCTCGTCTAAAAAAAATGTAACAAGGTAAAAAAACATTACAATTTTATAGATTTTTATCCGGATATTTTTTTATTTTACTGGCGTACCTCGGCTAGATGTTTGGCCGTTATGGATAATTTTACAATTATATCTCGAAGCCGAACCACCTCGCCCTCCAATCTTTCCACTTCCTCCGGGCTTAGTTTTTCGTTCTGTAATTCCTTCAATCGTTGTCGCTCCAAAAGTTTCTCAATTTCCTCTGCCACAAAGTCCCTCACTTCATCATCCGTCCGACACAAGTTATGAATTTCATTCAAATCCTTGAGCTCCTCACGAAACTTTTTCATTGTGTTCATTTCACCCTCCATCAATAGCTGCTTGTTTATCAACTTCAAAACTATCTCTTTATACTCTAGACATTTGCCATGTGCCGCAGTATTTTCCTCTTCAATCACCTCAATGGTCATTCGTTTCTCCCGGAGGAGATTGTCCAATTTTTCGATTTTCTTGCGAAGGGAAATGTTGTCCTTGCAAGTTATCTCAAGCTATTTATGGTACACCAATGAAAACCATGTATCAAATCTCATTTTGCCCCAAAACACAAACAAAATCAATAAACCTAGTTTGCAATTTTAATAATAAAAGGAAGTTTATTGCCAATTAAAAGAAAAGAATGCACACCTCATTTTGAAGTTTCACATTCGAGTTAATTGCTGATTTGACAGTTGCCGTTAAACATAGCTTTCCAGCTTTGTGGACATCCTTTGACATTTTCACCAGCATTTCAATAGCCTCCTTCCGAAGTTTCTCTTTATACATGATAGTCTTATTTTCAAGATTGTCATATGACTCCTGGAAGAATCTCCTCTCATCAGTTAGTGTTTTCTTCAAGTTTTCTTTCTCAGCGAGGAGCTCTTCCCGTTGAGCACGAAATTCTTCGAGTGTTGCCAATTTACCATCTACACCATGTACGTTTTAAAAGGGACGCATAATTAATTAAATTTTCATTATTTCACGCAAATCAAAATGCTTCTGCATAACAAACTAACTCAATTCCGCAATCGCCTTTTCCATTTGCTCTCCCAACTCTTTCCTTTTCTTGTCCTTGTCTGCCAACCGCTGGAGAAAGTCTTTGGCTTCGTCTTCACGTGCCTGATGTCAAAATAATTATATTCACATTCAAACGGACATGCATTTGTATGCAAAAAGGTAATATGTAGATAGGTATGCATAGTCAGTAAATTATACTTAACTTGAGTTATATTGTGTATTAGTTTATGTTTACCTGTTGTGTTCCATACAACCTATCTTCCAACTCTCTAGTTGTCGTTTTCCCTTCGGAATAACATCGATTCAGATGTGCAATAATGTCGTCCTTCTCTTCTTTCATCTCCTCGAATTGCGTCTTGTACAGCTCGCTTTGTGTCTCCAAAAACTCACATTTTCTTTGCATTCTTATGTATCAAACAATTCTTTTTAATTGCATATTCAACAACGGTATCATATTAGTAAAATATGATATTACTTGTCGTGCTCAGATAGCAGCACATATTACATATTGTATTCTATGAAAATTGTTTGCTTACCCAACTTTCAATTGTTCCAATTCCTTTACACGAATTTCCAGCACGGCCTTTTGAAACTCTGTATCATTTTCCTCTTCAGCTGCCTGATCCTCTTCCTCTTGTCGCTTCTTTGCTTCGGCTTCCTCCTTTTCCTTTTGTCCTTTCTGCTTTTTGCTACCTTTCCCTTTAGCCATACTTATTTTTCGAACACTATATTATTACAAATTGTGTGTTATTTTAAAAGTTTGCTTTTATATTTTTATTTATTAAAGTGAAAAAATATATTTTTGTTCAAAAAATGACTCAACTCACGAGTGCTTATTTCTCTTTTACTATTTTGTTTGTCAAAACAACTTTTCCTCTCTCGTTTCATCCCCGCTTTTATAACTCCAAGTAGACCAGTTTACTTTCTCTTTCATGTTTCCTTTCTCTTCAATGTCTTCAATATCATTATATTTTGTTTGCTCGTTCCATTATAACTTATACTTTTGCTTGATCAATATCAAACAAAAAATACATTTTGTGACATCAATTTCATGTAGAGTCTACATTGTACACTCTTACTTTTGATCATGGTTATTGTAATATTTTGATGATGTTGTTAAGCCCTTCTTCTTAAGACCACAAAACTATATTGTATATGCCTCCACTTGTACTACAAGTCTTATAGTCTACTTTCACCTGTTTGTTCGTTAAAAAGTACACATCATTGATGAAACGATGGAAAAAACCAACCAACTATATAAGTTTTTGGAAGTGGAACACGGAACGAAACACGACGCACAACAACACTCATCAAAAGCAAGCTTCATTTTTTTCTCTCCAAATAGTTTTTCCCTTTCTTTATCATAAAATCCTTGTTGATTGTTGTTATGTTTGCGTTCCGTGTTGTATGGTAGGTGTTCTGTTCTGTAACATGACACGATTAAATGAAAAATGTCCATTTGCTTATTTATATAGGCCGCCTACCATTTATAGCTGTCTTTCGTTTGTTCGTTGCGCTACAATCAATATTTCCGCGATGACTATTTATGATGATGGACACCATTAAAGAGACGAAAATGGACAATAAATGGGTTAAAGTGGATGAATTCGTGATGAGATGATACGGCGTTTCAATATT
>JAITYZ010000102.1:0-14752 GCA_027744595.1 Paronellides praefectus | reverse complement strand
TTCAATACACATTATATATACTCAAGTTTATAGCAAAAAAATGTATCATCCGTCATAAAAATGTTGGAGACACAACATCGTTTTACATACATAAATAAATAATAAGCATTCTTAGCTTATTATTAAATCTGACTGCTTCTCTGTGCTTTTTCCGTCACTTTATATATTTGCATGTCATTAGCTAGTTCTCCGACATGCCACTCAAATTTTATCTTGAGTCTGTCTGTCTGCCCGTCCTGTTTTTTTGGTTCTTAGCATTTAACCAAAAATACGAAACGTCCCATCAAATAATTCAGAGTAACAAGCCTACTGCCCACCTATGTTGCATTTTTGGTCATAAGCTATATGCTTGCGATTGGGTTTTCACGTTTAAAATACTTCAGCTCCTCTGATTTAAAAACTCAATGTAACCCTTCCTTGCAGGATTTTACCATCATTTTTTTATAATTTATATGGCTCTGCTCGCCCATCATGCATGTTATGAATTGAATGCCATTTTCACCCCTACACACGCGTTTACTCATATCATCATACAAAAAAATGAAAAGCATGGTTGAAAAGGCATTTTTAGAATATTTTAGTTATTTTTTTATATTTTGGTTGATTGCTTGGTATATTTTTTACTGGCTGGGACAACTACATACAACTAGTTATCTAAACGAGGTAAACATATAACGGATTGTGACGAAGGACATTGTGGAAACATGATGAAACTGATGATGTGGTAATGGTAGCATACCATGTAAATGTAGTGAATATATATTATAATATATTCAACAGCTTATAAAAGTCCTTCTCAAAATACATTGTATAATCTCAAATGAGGTATTTCGTAAAAAAAACAAAAAATAATATGGAAAGCTATACAAGCATCCATAATAACCATTGGGGCGACGCGTCTTGGTTTTCTGGTGCTAATAATATTTGGTCTTTCCTTTCCACACACACACACAGCCAATGACAAGGTTCCTACGTAGTTATGTTGTTTCTCTGGTGTGTGTACATTATATTTTGTATCATCATCATCATCATCATCATCAACAACATCATCATTTTTCTTAAAAAGAAGAGTTGCTTTTGCCATCATCAAATCCCTTTTTCCGGTTGTTCTTCATACGACCATCTTCAATTTTCCACAGTCTGCTACATTTACTCTGTTGGGCTGTGAAATAAATACCGCATCTCTAAAAAAATGACGAGAAGCATTTGGTCCAACCACAAGTGACTAGTTCAAATTTATTTCAAAATAATAATAATATTCCACAATGTATTTTACTGTTATTTAGTCATTTTTACAACTTGGTTGAAATGTTGAATATTTTTTTTGAAAAGCAAAGCAGTAGTGCTCCCTCATATTATACTAAAAACAAAAGCTATTTAACTGTGAAACGCAATCAGAGCGGCAGGAGCAGTGGCAAAGGCAATAACGCTCATTTTCACAGCAGCATATATAGCACTTTGAGTGGTGTTGATGAAAGATAGAAAGTTGGAGGGAGAATAATAGCATATTTCTTCAGGCATATGATCATGGTGGTGTGTGTGATGATGATCATCATCATCATCATGATCACCTCCACACCACCACCACCATCATCAAGAGAGTAACTATCAACCGTGTAATCGTTCTCTTATATTGCAAGTGTAAATACACACATATCCAAAAAAAAGTATCACACGAACGAATAGTAGAAAGTTTTTTTTTGTTTAAAGAGCGTCTGTTCCTGCTGCCGGCAATCAGAAAGCTAATCTTTTACTTTCAGTTCAAGTGCCGATGGCTAAAAACAGCATAGCATTCAGAGAGAACGTGAAAAAGAGAGAGAGGGAGAGATACGTACCTATCTACGCCATTTATTTTCTCTTGTCGGATTAAGGTTTCAACAGTTTATAGTAGAGTTGTGAATCTGGAAATCCTACTACTACTCCTCCACTTCACTTTGTTTGAGCGAAACTTACGTTGAAAAAAACATATCTCTATCTATCTTTCCTTCCATCTCTCTGCCTTTTTTTATTCTTCATCTTCCTCTACGAAAGTACAAGAAGCAAGATTGAAGAGTTTCAGCAGCAACCTTGATCGTTTCTAAACAACTTTTATTTTTATGTGCTACTCGGATTGAACAAGATAGACAGACATGTTAAAGATGGTATTACTGAAAATTGTGATTTTCTTTTTTTTCTCAAACTCAAAAAGGGTTTGGGTCTGAGTCGAGTCAAGCATGCTTACCATTAAAACTGTAAATTTTCACTTAAAAGCAACTTTTTAAATGTTATGTGAGTCTCGAAGGAGTAGCAGAGAGTCTTTGCGCTGTTACCCCCTGAATATTTGCATTTTGCTACAGATAGCATACCACACTTATAGCAGCTATATTTGAACTTTTTCGTTGCCCCATGAACTATAGTAGCAATATTATTGGTCATGCATTTTTTTCTCTTCTTGTGAGTGTGTGATGTGCTGAGGATGATTCCAACGAGAATCATGAAACTGTATATAGTTGCATAGCAGCATTAGTGGCAGTGGTCCTATTATTTAGGTAGAAATACTTTTTTTTCGTTCCGTTTGCTTGCTTGACTTGACTTGAGGTTGTTTGGTTCACTAACACCACCGAGCAAAGTTCGAGAGTTGAAGTGAACTCGAAAAAAATGTATAATACTCAAACTCAATTCCATGCCAGTGAAATGATAGTGTGCTGAATTTTATATGGCCAGAAGGCCAGGACAAAGCAGAGCAAGCAGAAAAACCGAGCAACAGTGGTGGTGATGGGAGCAGTAACTATAGAAGCGGAACTGCCGATATTACTACCACCACACCAGACAGTTTTCATACAAAGGCATGGCGTATACAACATGATAGCCGGCAACGACGTCTCCCTCTGGAAAGATGTCTGTGTGCATGAAATCCACATGGTTCTCAAATCATCATCACTATCATCATCATCATCATCATCCCAACAACATCCCAACTCGATACTATATATTCCAAAGAAATATAAAGAGAGGAGGCAGCCAGCAAGTTCAATTGAATCTGGATCGGATGTGGACGGAAGCTCATGGTGAGCCTTTTCCAAACACTTTCTCTTTTCCGCCTGCTTCTCTATAGATATATCGTTTTTTTAGCAAGACAAAAAGAAAAAAAAGATTTAAAACTCTGTCCACACTAACGCAGTAACTCGTTCACGTTCACCACCAACACCGTCGTCACTAGTGTAATATTACACAAGTGAGCTGAAAAATAGGGAAAAAAAAGAGATAGTGGCTTGGCTGGTAGTGCCTCAAGTGAGTGAGAGAGGACCGGGGAAAGGATTATTTTTATATATTGGGAATTACTTCTTTCATGCTTTTCTCCATCTTTTTATTTGAATTTGGTTGCCACATTCTATCTTTTTTTTCTGGTTAAAAAATGTACCTCTTTGCCATATATATAAAAAGACAACAACACGGCCCAGTTTATTTTACTGAATGGTCAATGCACGCACACACATACATACACATATATCTTTCATTTTGGTCTCTGCTGGGATTGCAAAATGCGTCGACAAAGTAGTTTGGAATAAATATATGGCTTTTTGAGTTTCGTTCAACCTTGCGTGAGCGTATAAAAATTTGTGAGCAGTTTTATGCACATTACACCACCCACGCAAGGGACACACATTTTATGTGACTCTATTCATTTTCCAACAGAACAGTGCTAAAGGAGGTACGTAAAAATGCAGTTTATGGTTTCTTGTTTTTTTTGTCTTTTTGAGGAGGAATATTCTCTTTCGTTTCCCACAAGAACTGTTCTTCTTTTTGATAAATAAAAAATTAAAACACTAACTTTTTAATCACTTGCGCTTTCGAATTTCGAAAGTTGGATCTTTTTTTACATCTTTGATTTAAATGGATCGCCAATAATAATTTTAATTTAAATACGGCGTATACGTTTGCAAATTAACAATTTTTACGTAAAATATAGAATACTGTTTTCTTTATATTTCCAACCGAGAAACCACTTTCTGATTTTAATTTTTTTGTCAGTACTGTAGATAAAGAATTTTCTCAGATAATTATAACTTGTAAACTGTCATTCGTTAGGAGATGAACCTAGTTATACACTTTCTTTGTTACATAGGTAGTAATTAAAATCATTGCTGATTTCATCGTGTTATTAAAATCACATAAATATTTTACAAGTAACATGAAAATTTCATCTATATTCAAACAAGCAGCATGCATAACACAAGTTACCTAGTGAAGCCAACAAAGAAAAGCATTTAAAATTCCACCTGGCTTATTAACTTTGTCTAGAATTATTTTTATTCCTTGTTGCCAGACAAAACAGTGTTTTCATTTTTTTGGATTCGCATGAATTTTTTGTAGCCAAAAAATAACAACTTTATTCCATGCACCAGAGTCATATATATACCACACGCATAATATTTAACGTTTACTTAAAAAGCTGTCTAAAAATGACGGGTTTCCTTCTTATTTGTGTTCATGCATCATCTACTCTGTCTACAGTCTACATGTCGATATATATACAAATGCCTACACAAATGTAAATGCAAGCATGTCTATACTTTCAATAGAAGAGGAAGCGCAGAGGAGTAAATAAAGCCTGCTAAAATATTCATCAAGTGCACATTTTCCCTATTCCATGTCATTCATTAGAAAAGTGATAGTTTTTCAACACTACCATACACACATGCAATGTTGTCTGATATCAGCAGTAGCATGTAACATTATAGCTTTACTAAATACAAAGGTATAATGATATAAATAAATACATATACCTATGTAGGTGATACGGTATCACTGATACCACATACAAAACATATATACATATATATTTGTAATGTAGATCCAAGTAAAGTAGTTTTATAGCTTAAGCCTTTCATGATGATGATGTTGATGATAACATCAATGATTATGTGAAGATATACATAGATTAGATACACCCATTTTATGACTATCGAATCAAACTACTAGGAAAAGCCCTTTATGTAATTAATAGCAGGCAAAGGTCTGAAGAGTCAGTCATAAAAATGTTAACAGACTTATTTTCATTATCCCACCACTCTTGCTAGAGCAGCACTAGAAATAGAAGGATTTTTGCATGAACCACAACCATATTACTGAGGGAAAACTCCAGCATACTGCAAAACAAGTAGAGTACAAAAAACGTCCAAAAACAAAAATAACACGAGCGAGCAACAACAGCAGACAACACAGTATTTTTTTAGTATATTTTTGTTTGTGCTGATGACTAGGATGTATACCTAGATGGATGGATGGATCGAAGAATGACAATGATTATTGCTTCTCCATGTTACCTCTACTGTGTATTGAGTGTGTAGTGTCTCCCTTTCCTTTCCTCCTTTTCTCCACCACACTACTCTCCCTGGGCGCGTTACACTTTACTTAATTTTCGGCCAAAAATAATATATACATATATATATACTTGTTTCACAGGCAACAGACAAACAATGGCTTTGTGTCGTGTTGTTGTAGTTTTTGTGCTGATGATGGTATCGATTGACAGGTTCATTTCCTATTTACTGACATTACCTATCAATTAATTAATAGAAAGCTAAAATACACTTTTCCTCTTTTGTTGTTGCTAATACTGTGAGTAAGCAAGGAGCCAGCAGCAGGAGCCTTTTATTTTTCTATTTTCCTGTCTCAAATAAAAGAAAAGTCAGTGACAATTACCCGACGACGGTAAAATAATAAGAACGCAATTTATCCTTCTTGAGAGATGTATACATGCAATAATTATAAGGGCAATCAACCAATCGATATAAGGAGCAAATAAGTGTAAACGCACTTTTTTCTCATTTACCTATTTTGCATTCAAATTAAAAACAGTTTGTTTTTATCCCGGGAAAAAGTGGAGCAGGGTGAGGGGTATAGTGGATTTAAGGTAAAGTATCAAAGTTTATCTGCACTCATCATCATCATCTTAAATTCAGCACTTTCTTGTACAAAATCACACTTAATTCAATAAACTTGCTCGTTATTTTATATTTTTTAATTGAAGCCAAAAATAGGTATTTTCCTTCTTTCTTTCAATACAACATTATATTACAAAACTGGTTCATTAAGACTCTACTCGAAAAAATAAAAAATAAAAGAGGATACTCATCGACCGAAAGATACATTGTTCGCATTTGTACTAAAACGTATTGAAGTAATGTAAATTAAACATTCACATGAAAATTATCAACACTTACAATTAGTGCTTTCTGTCAAAAGAAAACAATAGAAGTACATACTCTAACAACAAATGTAACTCTGTCACATTGACTAATTGCATTATCATCATAACTTACAGTTATGGTTGTTTGTTACTGTGTAGCTATGTGGTTTTAGAGCGGATGTGTGTCATAAAGGAATGACTGCGACACAAAGAAAAAGCTCTAAAGGAAGACAGGATGTTCATGTAATAATCATGTCGTTTTGACAAACATATCAAAAGAATTCTGGGTACTATTCCTACGTAGGTAGATGTGTAATTATTGAACTGTTGTCCATTGTGCAATACTACAAATAATGTATCTTCATTTTTGCTTCGCATTTTGATGCACGTATATAATATATTTGTATTGTGTAGAGTCTACACTGTAAACAGCGTATACTATATACACACATGCATGCATAGTTACACCTCAACAACAACAAAATACGTCAAACAAATACATGTTGAATTGAGAGCTTGATGCTGCTGTGTGTGTACAAATCTCTAATATTCTTTTTTTCATTCGGGTAGTATGTCTCTCTTTTCCTTTTCTCTTGATGTTTTCTTCTCCTTTTCTGATGAATTCCTCTGTGTGTGAAGGAGATGTGAAAGCAGAGAGTGTCTCTAGAGACCCTTCTTAAAGAGAGAGAGAGAGAGAAAGAGCTTTTTCTACTGCCGACATGGGTTTTTGAGGGAGACAAACGGTGTGCGATGGGATTGTGAGAAGATGAGAGTGTGAAGTGAAATGCTTTTCACAAAAAGAGAAGAATACAAGTACAACTGTTTTTATGTACTCATGTTATAGAGTAGTAGATAGTCAAGTTATGGTAAATGTTGCACAAGCTATGACTTGACAATAGAGAGACTCTTGAGTGTTTACAAGCTTCTCTTCCCTCACACACACCAATATAACTTATTTCCTGTGAAGATGTATGTGTATAGCACAGTGCACACATATATAAATGAATGCATATTATGTATACTAAACATAATATATTTTATGCATGTTTATTTCCAGGGAATAAATACATGACTATGTAAAGGGTTTTGTATTATGTTCCCATGTTTATACTTTCGTTTTTGCATATGATCATATAATATGATGGTGATGAGGTGGATCATCTATGTATGTTTGTGATAATATTTATTTGCTAGCTTTTCCACGAATCAAAAGGAAAACAGTTTGCAATTATTCGTGTAGTAAAATGCACATAAATTTTCCGCTGATTTACGTTGTGTTTACTGGCATACGTTCGTCGCGTCGTCGTCAGGATAATAGATGAGGGTTGTAATTCTTGTAATTCTTCAACTACCTATAATATTGTATATATGGCTCTTGTTCAAAAACTAATGTGGAAATATACTCAACTTTTTTTTTGCGCATATTAACTTCAAATGATGCAAATCTGATGAAACAAAATAATATTCAAGCTTGTGAACAAGCTTTTGTCAATATAAAGTTTTGTGTTTTGGTGAAGACAGACAAGTGTTTCACCACAGCTTCTTTTATATACTTGCTTCTATATTTTATGCTGCTTTTACTACACAAGTCAAACATAATAATATACATTTTGTAATACTTTCTCCTTACAAAAAAGCAAACAGTATTGCAAACAGAAAGAGAGAGAGAGAAAGACGAGAAAATGTTTAGGAATTGCCTGAAGCAATTGAAATATTACAACTTTTCTCCTCGGTTTCTACACATTTTATTATATGGCTTGTTCAAACACTCTGTAATGTGTGTTTTTATTATGTTTTCTTTACATGCCAGCAGTATATTCCCAGTTTATGCGTTTTGTACGTATACCTAACAAATAGTTTTGTTTATGCAAATTTTATTAATGTTATGATTTAAAAAAAAATCGAAATCAGTATTTCAGTAAATTTTTCAGATTTTAATTAGGCATTAGGTGCAGAGATCTGAATGCTATGTTCTAAAAGACAGTATATTTTTAGACAGCTTTTAAACCCTTTTATTCCCTCTTCCAATAATCTTATTATCGCATCGTTGGGATATTTTGGATCCTGTTAACCAGCTAACCCTTTTCTACTTTCATTATCACAATAGCTCTCCAAAGTAAAAGTTTTTTTATTAAGTATTCACACGAGACTTGCATTAAGAGACACTCCTACCACCACACACACTCACACACACATACTTACACCATATGCTTTTGCCGCTTCCTTTATGTATCTCAATTTCCTTTTATATATTTATTGTCAATTCCATTTACTTAATATTACATCCATAAACATTGTCCGATCTATTTTTTTTGTCTACGGACGGGAAATGGGAAGAATCGGGAAAAAAGAAAAGAAACGACATAATATTTCATGGTGGACAAGAGGACAATAGCAGCAGCACAAGAAGGACAAACGGGAGAAATAATCTAAATTGCAGTAGTTTTTACAACCTTTTCCACTCTTTTCTCTTATTTTCTACATACCTACCATATTTATATATTATGCATTCGCCGCTATACTACCTCTCTGGATTCGTAAAATAGAGTCGAGAAAAATAGTGTCCAAGTCTATTTAGTGCTGCTGTTAGTTTAGTGCTACTTGGGCTGTACACTCTCATTACATTTATTCCTTTCTTCCTCTTTGTCCAGAGAGGAGAGAGCGAGTCTCCTCTTCATTTTATTATTTCTGTGGCAAAAAGGGTTAATATACATTTTGATACTCTCTGGTATAATATATAATGGCATAATAGTATAATATGAGGATATACGAGAGAGAAAAGTACATAAGTTATACTGTCATAGTATTCCCAGTAAATTTTTTTTTGTCATTTTGTGCATTTATCAGCATTCATATACATGTACATATTTTGTATTCCCTGGAGAGTAGATAAATATATGTAGGAATGTAGAAAAGTGTATACACACACAAGCCATGCCAAAGAGGATGCATACAGGTTGTTACTTTTTTTGTAATCCATTGTGTTGTTGTCGTTATGCCTGGGCTGGATGTGATAAATTCAGTAAATTCTCCAACAAAACACCATACACACGACCAAAAGGTTTCCCCTATTTTTCAGCTACATACAAGAAAAACATTCAGCCACTTTTCTCCATTTCCTATTTATATATACCTATATTTATATATAGTGTGTAAACCTATATAGATATAGATGTATATGTATTTTTAGATATTTTGTGTGTGTATTTGTGTCCAACGAATAATCTCATAAATTCCATAGATTGAGCTGGAAACAATAGAAAAGTTGCTCTATCATTACTAAATTTCCTCCTTTCTTTTCCTGTTAAGAGAGCTTATGTTACTCTTTTACTCTATAAACTTCACTACGTACTTGTTTATAGAAAAGTAATACACTCACTTATACAAATTATATTAAAAAAACTTTTTCTAGATTTTGGGAAAAGAAGAGAAAGGGAGAGGGAGAAAGAGAAAGAGAGGCGGAGGAGGAAGAGGATTGCCCTCTCTCTCTTTTCTCTTATGTTCTTCTGAAAATTGGCTCATATCAGTTGATTGCCGTTACTCTGCTCTTACATAGCTCGTTTCTCTCCTTTGAGTGCTGTTATTTTGCTGAGCCAGCAACACTAATGGCATGTAAGGACCTTATTGTTTTTTCCAACTTTATGAGCTAAAGTAGCTTATATCGGGGAAATGGAGTCGACGACGACAACGACGACGACCAGAGAGAGAGAGAGAGCAAAAAAAGAGTGGCTTATAGTAATACTCATTGTTACACGTATACTACTCTGCAATATATGGCAAAACATGCTAAATCAACATTCAATGAGACGAATATAGAAAGAAAGAAAGAGAGAAAGAGTGAGAGACAGCTTAATATTTTGGATTATCAGACAAACTACACTGCTACTAGTTACTTGTTACGACTATGAACCCTACCCGAAAAACTATATAATCCTCTCTCTCTCTCTCTCTTTAAGCAAACCAAAGGGAAAGAGAGACAATACTACAAAAGGATCAAAACTACATGGCTATGACCACTACTCCTACCGTGTAGATATTATATGCTGCACTTTGGATAAAACAATAGCAATGAAAAAATATTGTTGTGCGTATAGCATAATGGAATATGGTAGAGGTAGAGAGATATTTCTATTTATATACACATACTTATATGCCTTGTTGTATTTATCGGTGTTCTGCTAGTATCATTAGTACCATTTGCCATGCAGTCAACTTAGTCATGGTCGTAAAGACACTCGTCGTAATAGTAGGGATGGTGCTAAAGGATAAAATGGAATGCATCGCATCTCATTTACCAACAATAGCTCTAGCGCAATTTCCTATATACTGCTTTGTATATATTGTAATGACATTATGTTCATGTTCATAATGCAATGAAATGCAATGTATAAAAAGCCACTTTTCCTAAAAAAAAAATTTTATCTTGCCACCTTCACCATCATCGTATATATTGCATTGCTTCCTTTCGTAAAAGGTTCGACTAAACTGGTCACGTGTGGTTCACAATAAAAAGAAAGTGGGATTCAACAAGACTGGTACTCATAAATAGGCTACTTGCCATGCAGTCAACTTAGTCATGGTCGTAAAGACACTCGTCGTAATAGTAGGGATGGTGCTAAAGGATAAAATGGAATGCATCGCATCTCATTTACCAACAATAGCTCTAGCACTACTATATGCGCTTATATTACCTATATACTGCTTTGTATATATTGTAATGACATTATGTTCATGTTCATAATGCAATGAAATGTAATGTATAAAAAGCCACTTTTCCTCAAAAAAATTTTTTTTACTGTTGCCACCTTCACCATCATCATCATCATCATCGCATATATTGCATTGCTTCCTTTGGTAAAAGGTTAGACTAAACTGGTCACGTGTGGTTCACAATAAAAAGAAAGTGGGATTCAACAAGACTGGTACTCATAAATAGGCTACTTTAATGATGGCGAAACGTTTCTTCTTTAAAAATAACTTTGTTCAATAGCCATGTAAAAAAAGCCATGTCATTTCATACCAATATAGCAGCAGCGGTAGAAAATGTCGAAAAGGTGAGATGAGTTGATTGTGATTTGATTGGTGCATACACCGTTTGATGATAATAATGATGATAAAACTATGGCTTGTGGTAAAGGCAAAGAGAAGTAAAAAACCAAAAGGACGGGAGAAGCAGCAGGGAGCAACTAGTGTGCGTGTGCTGCTCTTCCTTTTGTCAGTTGACTGGGTAGTATGGAAGAGGAAGTGCGAATGAATGGAGATGGGCAGGTATAGATACTACAGCTAACTGCTATAATTTCATTATCACTTAACTTGACTCTTTTTGCGTGTCGTCATCATAGCCCCTCTTGATTTGGTCTTCACTAAAGTGACAAGACTGCTTACCCGCACAACACACTATCTAACAATGTCTTTGATTTTACTGTTATGTGGGAGGACTACTAGGATAATGGTCATAATGAAATTGAGAATAGCAGGTCAAGTTTGATAATGAGATTGAGAAGCAGTGGCGGAGTACAAAGGAGGCTTACCTGACTATTGGATCTTGTCTTAGAACGATACATTTGCATCAAAAGTTTTCGATGAATTTGGACGTCATTTATTTATAAGTTAGTTTTTAGCTAAACTCCTATGTACAACAGATAACTATTATCACAACGAAAGGAATTTTGAGGTTTGAAATAGCAGTTAAGAGCTGAATTACATTTTGTATTGATCTGTAGCCCATGCACCCATTTCGAATTCTTATTTTCAAAGTTGTAAATATTGAAAAAAAAATCTTGCCAAACATAATATACCTGTAGTGTATTTGGATTATCACATTTGTAGTGATATGACAAACTACCTAATTTGTTTATGTATTTATTATGTACATTTTTGTTGCTATTCTGGAAAAATAAGTATAAAAATGAAAGATAAACGGGCTGGTATACATTTGTATATATATTTCGTAAAGTTGTATCTATATTTACATATACCTATTTTATATAGGCTATATACGTTGATGCAAAATATGTATTGTAGTGTATTTGGATTATCACATTTGTAGTGATATGACAAACTACCTAATTTGTTTATGTACAATTATCTAGCATATTCAAATATGTAGTTATTGATGAAATGCTTACGTGCAGACATGATTATTAATGTGTCTCTATTCTAGGTTCAAGGTTCCACCTCCCAGCACAGCTACTAGCCACGAGCTAGCATTTATACATTATGAGTTTCTAAGTTAAGCTCAGACCAAACTTGTAAGCCTTGCTGTAAAGATGTTAATAAATACTTGTTAGATATTCTTAGGCAAAGACTCTACGCGTACACCTTCCACTACGGCACTCATTTATGTTACAGCATAAAAGTAGTAAACACACATACATTACATTGGCGACAGAGATAACAAGTTTTACAGTGAAACAGTATTTTCAGTGACGAGCTGAAAGTTTCAAAAAAGTGCGACTGACTAGCAAGTGAAGGTAATTTCAAATTCGAAATTCTCACTTCGCCCCAACTGGAGTAAATGAGTGATTCTGAGAAGAAACAAGACGTCCCTCCAAGTGAAAGTGAAACAGGAGAAGACTCATCATCATCTCAGCAACAGCCTCCTCCAGGAACACCAGGTTCAGGAAAGAAAAAGCGGACGTATAAAAAGAAAACGACCGTTACACCGAAACCTCCACCACCGCCTCCTCCACCAAAACCACCAAAATCCTCAGGAATAGTTCAACCACCATCAAAAATGGCAGCAGTTGGAATTTTAAAATCATTCGATCCAAGCATCGATGATTTTGAAGATTGGGAAGTAACTTTTAAGTCTTACCTAATTGCTAATGACTTGGATCTTAATGAAACGAAAATGGAGAAAAAGTGCCACGCACTATTCTTAAACGCCATTGGAATTCAGTCATGTTCACTCCTGAAGAATCTTCTTTCGCCCACAGCATTGGATTCCGCATCCCTGGATGACTGTATAAAGGCAATGAAGACACATTACAAACCGGCTCCCAAGGCACTTGCTGAAAGGTACAAATTTGGCAAGAGGGAACAGCAACACGGAGAAAGAGCAACCCAGTTTTTGGCTGCACTTCGAGCAATTGCACGGTATTGTGAATTCAAAACCAATTTAGATGAGCGTCTCCGTGATCAACTCATCCTTGGTTTGAAAAGTGAACACGCTCAAAGAAAAGAGTAGTGTTTCGTGAAAAAGACGATGTCAAATTAGAAGACGTGATGGTTTGAAAAGTGAACACGCTCAAAGAGTAGTGTTTCGTGAAAAAGACGATGTCAAATTAGAAGACGTGATGAGAATTGTCACTGCGATAGAAACTGCAGAACGCAGCACCGCAATCGTCAGAGGTGGCACACAACAGCAAGAGCAAGAGGAAACACAAATCCACAAAGCCAGTAAGTTTAGGTCTCGTCGGGGCAACATGACACAGCAAAAGTCATTTGCGCCAAGTCAGTCAGGCAACAGCCAGCATAGTAAAGAAAAAGATCAGCAAAAAGACAACAACACAAGTAAAAAAGAAAACAATGATGTTTTAAAGTGCATTCGTTGCGGAGCCAGTTCACACAAGCCGAAAGATTGTCCTCATAAAAATGTTACCTGTTACAAGTGTAAAAAAGTTGGACATTTTGCTAGCATGTGCTTAAAAGGAAAAAGCATAACTAGTAGTAATAAGTGTGTCAAAGTCATCAACAAAAATAGAAATATTCACTCCAATAAATCCTTCATAGGTATAAACGTGAAAGTTGACAATAAAGATACTTTGATGGAGTTTGACACAGCTTGTGATGCCAGTACGTTGGGTGAAGATTTTTGGAAAAATGTTCTCGGCAGCCCGAAACTCATCCCTTCATCACAACTGTACAAAGCCTTCGATGGATCCATCTTCAAGTCCCTTGGAGATTTGAACACAACGATTGAGCACAGAGGAAAACGCATCTGCTGGAGTCTACCAGTTTGCAGAGGTGGATCACTTTTTGGTAAGGATCTCATCCAAGAATTTAAAAATATAGACTGGAAGGACGTGGAAGATCAGTGTTATCATGGCACACCTAAAAGGAACCAAGTTAACAGTACTACTTCCACAGCAAAAGAAGAAAATGTTCAATTATTATTGAATGAGTATAAAGATATTTTTCAGCCTCCCACTGCCAAAGACAGAATAAGGGATTTTAGGGCCAAAATAATCTTGAAAGATGATGCGATTCCGCGATTTTTAAAGGCACGCCCCCTCCCATTCGCTATCCGATCCAAAGTGGACACAGTGTTAGAAGAAATGGAGAGAAATGGACAAATCGAGAAAATCGAAACATCCGACTGGGCGTCCCCACTAGTTGTTGTACCAAAGCCAAATGGTAAAGTCAGAATTACAGCCGATTTCAAATCAACTGTAAACTGCCAGCTCGATATTACACAATACCCCATAGCGGTACCTGAAGATATTTTTGCAACAATGAATAAGATGAAAATATTTTCAAAGTTGGATGGAGAAAATGCATACCACCAACTTGAGCTGGACGAAAGCTGCAAGAAATTTTTAGTGATCAATACACACAGAGGTTTGTACAGATACAATG
>JAITYZ010000101.1:0-33931 GCA_027744595.1 Paronellides praefectus | reverse complement strand
AAAAGGTAAACTTAAATTATGAATATTTTGTAAAAGGGAACGTGTGTCCACGTCCTCATTGTACAGTTCCTTTTCACTAAAAATCCTTATTTATTTACTCGTACACAAACGCAAACACATACGTGTGGGGACACACAAAAGGAGGAAAAAAAATATATAGTCAGGTTGAAAGTAGATTTAAAAGGAAAACGTGTTTATGTCTCGTATGCATATTAAACGTATTTTTGCTTTATGCTAGTTTTTTTATCGTATGAAAGGGAAATTTCAGATGAATACATGATGTGATGACAAAAAAAAAGAGTTGTGTGAGTTGTGAGTTGTTTTTGTGCCTAGTATTATGATGGTGGATTGTGGTAGTCCATAGTGGAGTATCTGTAGTACGCATTACATATTTATGGGTATTATGGATGGCTTTAGAGGATGTAGTATACACACTTTGTAATATTAAATTGGCGAGAGTTCATTACTTGATATATATATTTTTGTTGTTTGGAAGAAAATGAATGAAGTGAAAGCACAATAATAATGAGGGTGACACTAACGGACAGGGACAGTGAGGAATAAATAACAGTATACATAGCAGTTTATCAACAGTATCATCAGTTGGATAGGTAGGTTGATAGGTGTGTACTTATGAAACAGAACATTATTCCCCTACTTATTTTACTACTGTAAAAAATAGAAGTTCTATTCAGCACAGGATATTATAAGTAGCCGATTAAAAACAGTATTTAAATGAGATGAAATTATACCTATGTATGAAATAAGTATATTTTAATAATAATATCTTACGTTAACGCCGTTGAATTTATTCAACCAATAAGTTGATCATGGTGAGAAGGTAGATTATGTCTCTGTGTGCTGCAATATCTTCCGATGTAGATTGAAAAACTATAATTCTTTGTTATCATGCCATGATGTCATATTGGTAGATGTGTTTAATTGACCGAAAAATTATTTCCTAAAATATATAGTACAAAAATATATTATGGACCATTTAATCGAGTATATATTTATTTTATATCCGTATCAAAAAAATTACTATAGACTTTTTTTTACAAATTTAATTGACCAGTCATAATTTATTGTATATCTCTTCACTCTCGATAAACTTTGTACGTTGGAAAGTTTGTTGCAATAATTTTATCAATTCAAGATTTATTTCTTCTTGTACAAAAAAAACCCGACCTAACAGGAAAAGGAAGAAAAAAATTCTCACAACTTGCCATCATAGAGAAGAAAAAACAGTGTACTGTATACATCCAGGCAATAAACACAGACAAACATTATTACAACAAGTTTACAGACAGCAGGCAGACAGATAAAGCGTAAAATATTGCCTGAGAACCAATGGTGCACTTTTACCAAGATTTTTTTTTCTACAGCCTTTTTTTCATTTCTTAACAAGCAAAGGTATAAAAAAATACTGACATACATTTCAGTAAAAAATGTGGCATGTACTTTCCATGCACAAACACCAAAAAAATATGCTGTGTTTACGACTTAACAAGACGATAAGACAAGACACCTTTCTTTAATGTATATCATCGCATCCTCTCTCTCTCTCTCTCTGGTGGTGGTAGTGATGATGATCATGGCTTCATTCACGATGTGTAATCATCCCTTGTATAGTAAAACAAGCACGTACTTTGTGCACCATCATCCTCATCACATCAACATGAAATGTAACCTACAAATGTCAACTTTCTCACAATTTTCACCCGAAATGTATCAGCATAAAAAAATAATATGTATGTAGTACACTCCAGTAAATATAGTCGTGGAGTGAGTTCAAAAAAACTGTTTTAATTTTATGACTTTCTTTTTTCTTCAAGAAAGTAACAAACAAGAATACTAAACTACTCTTGCTTGTCTATGTACAAAATAATATATATTTTTTGCTTGGGTGTACGTGGTAGTACCCCTTTGCTTTTTTCTCGACTAAACTTACTTTGTATGTATGACACAGAAAAGAGGCGAAAAAAATAAGCAAAGTAAAGCTCTACATGAAAGAAAAGGTGGAAGAGGAATAAATATGTCCGGGTAAATAGGGCAATCATTTCAGTGAAAAGTTGCAAGGTATTCCGTTTCCTAAATTATTATTATTTTTTGCCTGGATGTCTTCTTGTTAACCTGGTTTTTTTGTTTGATATATTTATTAACCTTCACTACTACTTCATTTTCATTAGTGCAGCTTGTTTATGTTTTTCCTCGTATCATTATTATATTTTTTTGCTTGATTGCGTCAAGATAAAAACATCAAAGTTGCTTTTCTATATTCCAATATAGCTCCTATATAGATTGTCTACCTGATTTTCCTGGAAAGAGGAATAATATTATGTTACACAAATTTAGGTGAAGGAAACAAATCATAATTTGCAATTCAATTTAACCGTGAAAATTTAAGATGGCTTAAACCGTCAATGCAGCAATGGAACGATTCGTGTGTACGGCAAATCAAAACTATACCGCAGTAGTAGTAGGGTAAAAGGCTATTCATCAAAACCAACAAATTGACATTATTACTGATTTGTGATTTGATAACTTTGATTTGATTATCAGTAGCACAAAAACTTGTTATTTGAAGCTAATTATTGTTATATATTTTAATTTTTTTTTTTGAAGCGTGGGATAATCAGGTTGACATAAAAAGCGAAACAAAACAAATGCTTGGCAATTAGAATTAGATAATTTCATTTTCATGTAGGTTCCACATTATGCCAATATATGCTACCTGAAAACACCCCAAACGATCTGTCACTAAGTTATATAAAAGAAATGGAAAAATATTTGTTATTGTCGCGTAAAAGCAACTAAATTCTGTAAACATTCTTATTTTAATTTATGCAAGTTTCTTGAAAATATAGTTTCGCCAAAAAATCTTTTACTGATTTTATAACACTTAATATCCTGTTGGTTTCTTTTTCAAAATTTGTCGATATGAGCATAAAGCTTAAAACAAAAGTTATATATTTTATTTAAAAAATCAGGAATAAACCTTAAGAGTTCTGTGAAACAAAACCACACAAATAATACATATGATTCTCTAAAACCCACCTTCACCGTTTCACATAAACCATCTAAATCCCCACCTCAGATTTTCTCTTAAACCTTTTTCCTCTCATATCTTTTTTTTAGTATTTGTAAATCAACCACCTTTTTTCTCTCGCTCGTTTGTCTTTTTCCTTCCTTTCTTTTTTGATCCTTATACATCCAGATACATATCCCTTGACTTTTCTCCATACATTGTCAAATTTCACAAAAGTGTAATGATAATATATTCATTTCATGTTCCACAATTCCACTAGATTTACTGCAAACTTTCAAGTGGGAATCTTGCAGCAAGATTCTTGCTCATGTAACCCCACAGAGTGGCGCAGATGATGATGAAGTGAAAGCTCATGAATTTCTCGTTTCCTTTACATTATTTTTTTCTCTTGTTCTTCAGCAGTTTCCTGATGAATATATGGTATCCCCTCAAACAAAAATAATCGGCAAGTGGACCACCACTACACTACACACTACACTTTATCATCAACATACATTTGTTTAGTAAATCCTTTGCATTTTTCATGATGATGATGATGATGATACTCTTATTTTAATATTCTGACGACTCAACATGACCCCAACGGCGGCAGCAGCAGCAATGCTGGTGATTTTATTTTAATATTGTTTTCCTTGTTGATCTTTTTATTATTCTCCCCCATTTAAATGTAAATTAATGTACTTTCTAGTTTAGAGCAAGATCATCATTTTCACTCCAAATATTCAGAGTAAAATAAGTAGTTCACTATACTATTTCTTCACTTTACTCTCTTTCTCTTTTTTGCTTCCACTTCCTTCCCTATTTTTTATCCTTCGACTTCTTGTGCGTCATCAGAAAAAGATCATCAAAGGATTCGTTGAGACAACACGACTTTTTGGTGGGAGGGGAGGGAGTGATGATATGAGATGATCATTATCGCGAAATATCATGAAATATCACCAAAAAAGCTACCATCACAAAGAGAAGGGAATAATGCAAAAGTAATGTAATAAACATATAGCAAATATATCCTAATTTCCCAACTTTCACTGAATATCATCTTTTTTTGCTAAAGTAAATCTTTTGCAACTTTTTATTCTGGAATAAAACAACAATTTGTCTTGCACAAAAACTTGCACAAAGCATTGCGAAAACAAGTAGAAATTTTTCAATATTACTTCTTTTAAATTGTCCACAATAATAATAAACTACCTATCTCAAAAAAAGGAACAAAGTAGAAAGAAAAAAATCTCATTAAATCCGGATAAAATCCACGAGCATATATTTTAGCTACCGTGAATATTTTATACTATCAACCTTTTTTCCAAACTGTAAAAGTCAAACTGAAAAAAAACTAATCTTGTACGTTTTATTTCAGAGGTTTATCCCCTGGGTTTACTTGCACAATTTACTTCTCTTTTGCTTCGTATTTTGTAAATTCAAAATTGCCACTGGATTTTTCTTGTTACGTTTGTGTGTGGGTGCGTGTGTCTTGCTGTAATGAAATCATTTTTGGAGTAGTTTTGTAAGCGTACAAATTGCATATATTTCTATTGTATCAAAAGTAGCAACGGAAATGATAAGATTATGCAAAACATTTTGCAAACTCCTACGATAAAATGAGAAATTTTGAAGAAAAAACGGAAATTTGAAAATGTGCGGGAGATTCGAACCCAAAATAATGAAGAAATATCAACAAATTTTTTTTGAGAATTTGGTTTTCGAATCTGATTTGACATGCATTTTGTTTTTATGAAAAAGGCGGCCAGAATTTAAATTGATTTTTTCAATTTCTGAAAATTTACTTTCGTTTTTCACATTTTTTACATTTGATGCAAAAAGAGTGGGGTTTAGCGATCCTAACCTTTCTTTTTTTATCAACTGATGATGTTTTCATTAAAATTCAATTTCAAAGTGTATTATTCTCGTGGATAATTGAACAAACCCCAAACAATGAGACCTCGCTCGCTTTTACCACAATCAGGAAAATAAAGTCAAGAGGGATTTACTAAAAGACAAGTTTAGTACAGAGTATAATATGGAGGGTATGGAGTAACTTCAATCTCATCTCATCATCCACCAATCTTGTCCATGAGCGTCCTCATTTTCCCCGCATCTAATTTACTTGATGCCTTGGGGATTCCTACAGGATTTTTTCCCTTATTGAATTATATTATGCACAAGACAAGTAAACTGTCAAAAAATGGTATTCTTTTGTCAAGTAGGTCAACACAAGAAGGGGTATATAGACACCATCATCGGTCAAAAAAGAGGCGAGACATGAGACTTTAATACTCCTTTTATCCAAATCCAAAGCTTTTCGTCGAGTCAACCAGAATTAATTGAAAAATACTACTTTCCTATTGGTTGTTACACACTGATGCTATGTGTCTCAAACAATGAAAAAAATGTGACTTTTGCTCTAAATTTAAATGACAACAAGAGGAAAAAATACTGTTGCCTCTACAATTTTGTCAACTTCACAATAATTGAATTGTCAACCGAAGATCAGCAGTAAAAAAGCAACATCAGTGCTTTTTCTCATGCCATTTTTGAATTTTTTATAGTAAATAATGGAAAAAAACAAAATATCCCCGTATTTCATTACGTCGACGCCTAATAAAAACTTTCCCACCAAAAGCTGTTTGGATAACGTCCATAGGTGTCTTCAGAAAAGTCTTGTGTTATAAAACTAACATGTTAGAAAAGTGTAATAAATCACCCTAATTTTGTTGTAAAAAACCAGTTTATAATATTTTTTAGTTTAAATTTAGATTCAAGGTTTTATATATTTTTTCCTACCAATTTAGTCAACTTTTTTTTGACAATGAAGTGTACGATATAATAGAATGACAGGTGCGATTGTTGTCAGTTTTGGCACAAACATGGGAATAGAAATTAGGTAGTTTATATAAGCTACTAAATAAGAAAGCACCCAAATTTGTTTTCTATAAATATTTTAGTGTATAAAACCCCTTTTTTTGCATAATAGCGTAATGTATATTTATTATGTATAATAGTTTTACGATTATTGTTAGAAAAACGGTCTCATCATCCTACCTCCAAAAAAAATACCTCCATTTTCCCATTCATTCTTCTTTTCTGTCTTCTCCAACAAAAAAAATATGTAAAAAAATATTAATAATATAATTCAAAATATTCAGCTTTTTCATCCTTTTACTACAGAACCACTAGTACATCTGCACAAATAATCCTTTTTCCTTCAAAAAACCTAGCAGTTATGGAGCAGTGGGTATATTTTTTGTTGTGTTTTTTTGCGTGTCTGGTGTCACATTGTTTGGGGTCTTTGGATCGTCAAAATGTCGTTTCGCTAAGAGAGAGAAAGAAAAAAATTCCAGTGGTAGGAGAAGAATAGGTATACAAAAACGACATGTTGAGTGTAATTGTGTTTCATTCCATGGGAATATGAGTGCGACGACGAGAAGGAAGCATGAATAAAAAATGATTTCAAGTCAAAATGCGAAGAGAGAAAAAAAAGAAAAGAAAGAAGGCATTTGGGGAAAGTTGCCAACTGTACCACAACCAACAACAACAAAAAACTGGAGTCCCAAAACCTAGTAAATCCATATTATGTACATCCTCCCTTCAATCCTCTCTTACGCCATTAGTGTCTTCTTCTTTTTTTTTGGAGGGTGGGTGGTTTGGTTTAGGATTAGGACGAGTTTAGATTGGAGGCTTTGTGTGTATTTGTGTGTGTACATACCTATGTACCTACGCCTGCCTTTGATTTTGTTAAATCGTTTTTGCTTGCTTGTTTGTTTGCTGGTTTTTAAACTTTTTTCTTCTGTTGAAAGGCTTAAGGATCACAAAAAAGGATAGCATTGTGTCATGATATCTGCATAATGCTTTTTATGCATAAAAAGTTGTACTTTTTTTCGTTTTTTGATAGAGAAAAGATGACAAATGTGTTTTTGATTCCTCCAGGTCCCATGCCTTCCTCCAAGAAGGTCATGAGGATGGCATATATAACATGGCATTTTACTAAACAATAGTTTATTTGTTTTATTTATAGAGATGAATGTATGATGATGATCATGATGATAAATTCATAAAAGATATTTGGTCTAGATGTTGTGTTGTGGTTGAGAGATACAATGATTTTAAAATTATTTTATTGGAATGTTATTGAATTTTAATGCTTTATTTTTGTTCCATGTGTGCACAGGTGACGCTGTCCATCAGGAAGGATGGCGAATCCTTACCAGTCCTACATGAAACAAGATGGGCAACGTTTCAAATTGCCGAGAACGCTCAAACTAGCTGTGGATACGACGTACAGGATCGATTTGAGTTTCAAGCCACCTCAAATACTAGCGTAAGTTTAAACCCCTTTAAAATATTTCTTATTGAAACAGGTACATGTTTAGCTGTAGATAGACATCTTCGCAGGTACTTAAGTAAAATGAATACAACTACAGTCAATATAAATACAGGCTTTTACATATATACTCGTATAATAGACTGCTAAACTTTGTGAAATAAACGCGATTTTTGATTATTATTCAACGACAATAATATCTGCTCTTTATAATACACTCCTTTTTCGCATGATATGGAATGTATTTTGTAAGCTAGGTCATTGTCAACGCATCAAAAAAATGATTGATGATGCCCATCAAACAATCATTGCATCTCATAGTCACACACGCGCGCGTAGTTTATTATACCTTCCATTTTACATTGTTGGAATAGTAGGGTGGTGGTGAAACCCGTTAACACGTCACTCCTTATTACCCGGTCCGTTTCACTTTGGTTTTTGGCTTCCCTTCTCTTTTAATGTCTTCTCTTTTAATGCGTATAAGCGGGCCAATTCATCAAAAAGCCTGCCTACTCACTCACTATCCACATTAAATTACCCAGTTATGGCCGACTTGCCACCCGAAAAAATAAAACAAGAAACTTTCAAGACTCAAGTTTTGTTCACGCTTTCCACTTTCTTTCATTTTTCCCCCGTAATAAAAAAACACAAAAAAGGAAAGAAAAATGAGTATTAAAAATGGTCTACTTGTTGTCGTGTCGTCACACTAGCTATATTCTGCTTTGCTCTGCTGCTACTCCTGCTGCTGTTATACTAGTCTGTGTGGTGGTCATTACTTTTCCCCCCATGCCATGTCCGGTTTTGATGAAGAATGAAAGGGACAACAAAATAGGCCACTTAAGGAGGGGCGATGCGACAAAAAACATGCCATTTTTTTTCTCAAGAAACACAAAAAAATATATATTCTGCTGCACATAATAATATATTTTGACTTTTTCTCTTAGAATAAGCATGTATACAAGAGTATAATGTTGGACATTGGCTGTTGTGGGATGAATAGCTTGTAAGCTATCATGAGACATATATTCAACATTCAAGTAAACTACTCAGGAGGTGGTCGCTTTTCATTTTTATTTTCCCTCAAGAGACTTTGAGAGTCTGGTGGAATCCCACCAGACCAGCCTTCTTCATTCATTTTCCTGGCATTTCCCGTGAAATACGACTTTCCCTTTTGCTCCTCAACCAGAGTTCATATTATACATGGAAAACATACAAACAAATCACGTGGTTGATGGTGGTGGTGGTAAAGCTTACACAAGTGTATAAGTAAAAGTAGGCTTGTTCACATGGGTCGTTATGTAACTGTTTGCATTGTTATACATGGAAAACATACAAACAAATCACGTGGTTGATGGTGGTGGTGGTAAAGCTTACACAAGTGTATAAGTAAAAGTAGGCTTGTTCACATGGGTCGTTATGTAACTGTTTGCATTTGTGTGTTTGTTTGTCTGTTTGCATACTACTCCTCTCAACTTGTACAAAACTAACTCTCTCTCTCCCTTGTCCAATGTTTAGCAATAACATGAATAGTAGCTTACTACATTATGCTTTTTTTATACTTGGTTTACTTTACTTTGATGTTTTTTTTTGTAAAAAAAATACGGAGAAAAAGGCAAAGGGCAAAGTGGCTACCACCTCCAATGCCAATACCGCCGCTCCTGTTGTTGAGGAGGTGATTAATGCGATTTTTCGGGTTATTTGCCTGACTGTAGAAAGAAGAGAGAAAGAAGAAAAAATAGCCTACCATATTCACTTGACTATCTATACTACTTCCTGTTCCGTTTTTTGAATAAAAAAACATGCAGTTTTTTTTGGTTCTAAGAATATTTGTACGATTCAATAATCCACTAGTAGCCATGCAGTACGCTTATTTAAGTCGAAACATTAAAGATTTAAAAAGAAAAAAAAATATTCAAAATTTTGTTGAACGCAGCCATGTAAAATGGAATCTTCAACAAAGTTTGAAAGGAGTAAAAAAATATTTGTCTTTTTTGGTATGCTCCCACCTCATAAACGCCCCTCTCCTCCTTTATAGCTCATTACAAGATTATTATTATCTTATTATGTTTATATCACTAACTTCTACTACTCCCCTTATTTTGTAGTCAGCGTCTTCAATGAGCCAAGCTGACTTTTGAATATATTTTTTTCCTCGCTCGCTTTTTCCATGAATTTATTTGAACACAAAAAGGAAGTTCACTTGGCTTGCCACTTCACAATAGGAGGAGGCTCAAATGGCATGGCATTACAAGGCGGCTTTATATATAACTCCTTACCAGATGCTCAAAAAAAATCCAAAGAAAAAACAACCGTTGCGTTTTTCCTATTCTACTTTGGTGGATTGAACACGATACCCACCCGGATTCTCGGTAAATACGTTTTTATTTATCCTACTTGCGGAATGGCAACAACGGTAGCGGTAACAGTAATAATAACAGTAAACGCAGCTATAAGCGGATGAAGAAGAAAAAAATGGATGATTATCGTAGATTTTTTTCCTTTCGGGGTTAAGTAATGATGTCAGTAAAGCGGTGGCCCGCCAACCATCCCAACATAACCAACAAGAAAACATGTCCATTCATTTTCCCTTTTCCATCCTTCCTCCTCCAAATAATATACCGTACCAAGCAAGCTATCAACCAAACCAGGAAAGCGAAAGTCTTTAAGAAAAAAAACTCGAAAAAAACGATCTTATTTTTTTCCCGCTGTCTACTGCCACCGAATGGATCATCCATCCATCCATGTAACTCCTTGAGGAGAATAAGAACTGATTTCCTCCACTCCTCCAACAAGCTAGTGTGCTACTTAATAGTACTACGATATATAATAATAATAATATGCTTTTTTATACTTCCTTTTTTTATGAGGCATCAGCAGGCTACTTGTACACTTTAAGCCAAAGCCAACCAAGAAAGAAAGAAAAACGGGAGGAAACGCTTCCAAATACGTTACTTTTTTTCCGCTCATTCACTCCATTTACATTATTGCTTTGAAAACGCTCAACTTATATAAGGATTGGAGGATCTTCCTCCATTCTCCATAATATCACGTCGTCGTCGTGTGAGCAGAAAAAAAAGTTTTTTTTATCTTTTACCCATCTTGTTATTGCGTCGTTGCTTTTTTCTACTATTTTTTTGTAGTAATATTTAACATTTTTTAAATGTTACTCGCGAGAATACTAACTATACTCATTTACACACACAAGAAAAAGTAGAGTAGACCTTGACTTTGTCTCATTTTTTATTACCGCTTCGGTGAAGATACACGAAAAAAATAGGAAAACACGATCGTCCGTTAAAAAAAATATATAATCTTCTTGTGTGATCCTTTACAATCTTCCTCCCTGCCTGTCTGTCTTTTTTATCAGAATAGTATATCCATCTATTATTTTGTATCTTCAATTCGCTATGGTTGGACAGCTACCAAAAAAAGAAAAGAATGCCGACACGCGGGTTCTATAGTAATAAAATAAAAGATGAAGATTAGATCTGGACTTTGGGAACAAAAACCTGTGACTCGGACATTTTTTATCTTTTTTACTATCCTTCTAATTGGAGCGAGAAAAGTACAATAAAAACAATTATATTTTTTTGGTTGATTAAAGATGCAAAAAAATAAAAAGGGAAAGGGTCAACGTGGGAAAGTAAAATAAAAAAAGAAAAGAATTTTAATGTATGCCAAACAGCATTACAAAATTGCTATACAATATTATGGCTTGTTCCTCATTGTTACCCCTTTTACCATTTGAAAATGGGTGTGGATTTAAAAATAAAAATGTTTAAAAACGGAAATAGGAATATATATACCGGGGATGCGGCGGACAATAAAAAACACGTCTTCTTCTCCTTTCCGCTTTTTTCCCCTTCTAAACTCTGACATTTTCCCAACTCTTTTTTTTCGGTATTAAAGCTTATGACCTCTCTTTGGAGCTCCGTTTTTATGGCTGGCTACCTTTTTTCTATATATTTTTTTTGTGCAGGAACGGATAAGTTGAATGGATGTAGTTTGGTCCGTGGGTACACTCTTTTTTTATATATTTTTTTGTGGTGCAACTTAAACTCTTTCATTTTACTGCTTTTTTTGGTTGTGTACTACCAAGCAACAAACATCAAAAAGTACAAACTAGGTAGTACGTTTTTTATTTCCCACTTTAGCTGGAAAAGCAGAAAAAACTGACGCAATGGCGTAAACACACTATCCAAATTTTTTTCTGGGGCAACACGTCACAAGAGAAAAGAAGCTTTTTTAGGAGAAAAAAAAATATTATGTTGGATAAATAGCTGGTTTAAGGATTGTAACCCTTGTTGGTGGAGAGAGAGAAAGGTAAATATAAAAGGTGTTTAAATGGAGACAAATGTGACACAGAGAGTGACATGGACGTGTTTGGACTCAAGGTGTTTGTTGTGTTTCGCACAAGCAAACAAAGTATACATGCATACTTTTTTAGGTGAAAATAAAAATGCAGAGCAAAAAAAAATTCGTCATCGACGCCACCAGTAATCTCGAAATCTCAGGGAAAAAAATATACATCCCCCAGGATAAATATATTATGTTTTCACACAGTTCTCTCTCCAATGTTTTTTGTGAATAGCCTATAAACATAATAATATACCTATAGACTTTTTTCTTCTTTTTCTCAGACATGTTTACTTAAAGATGATCTTGCAATGGTGATGTGATGATGATGATCATTATCATGCAAAATTGTAGAGAAAAAGAAATGCAGAAGGTAATCTATTTTTATGCAAAGCTTTATAAATAGCCACACATTATTGCGTTATGCTTACTGGTTCATGCGGTGCAAATTGCTCGACACCAAGACCAACACCAACTGATAATACAGCAGCAAAAATGTAGTCGTTGTAGTGGCATAGCAGTAGTAACAAACCAACCAAATCTAAAAGGCCATTCAAAACTATATGAAGCGAAATGAAACGCGAAACCACACAAGTCGTAAGATTGGTTGTGTTTTTTTTCACGCACGACTTATTTTACACAATATTATAGTTCAGCGTTATTATCACATCTCTATACAACAGCTTTATATATGAAATATAAACAATTCTGTATGTTTTTTCTACCTCTGTGTCTGTCTCTCTCCCTCTCTCTCTCTTTTGGTAAAAGCGAGCAAGGGTGATAATCAAACGGAAGGAAGGAAAATGAAGGGAAAAGGAAGTATGAAACAAATTTATTATTATTTTCTCTGTGTCATGAGTCATGACTCATGAGTCTAAATATTATTTGTGTACCTTTTACACAAGAGGTCAGGTCATATTATAATCTAAAAGAAAATACCCGCATAATAATAATAATATCAAGTTTTGCTAAACACATTTTCTGCTTTTTCTGCTGTTGTATTTATTTTTGCTCTTTTTTTTTGTACAAAGGTTTCCGCAAAAAAATGATGTCATTAAAAAAGCACAAGAAGAAAATGATAGAAAAAAATCGTGGACTATTCACCTAACCATTTTATGATGATGAGGGCTATACACATAATATTTTTATTATATATGCATTCATATTTTTTTTCTTAAAGATTGCACATTGTCCCCGCTTTTATTACAGCTCTATGTATACAAAAAAAAGTCTATAAACATACTTTATTTTTTGATGATGAAATACAAATAAAGTAGGCAAATCTTTTTTAGGTATACTTTTGAGTATGAGTTTGACAAACTGAAAGAGAAAAAAGACGATAAGGGTAACAAAAAAAAATGTTATAAAATCCATGTCCCAGAAAAAAAAGAAAATGTTACACAAAAAAATACGACAACACTACGACGACCCCCAAAAATCATATTATCCCCATTCTCATGTTATGAACTATAGTCTATTTTTCCACTGCTCACTTTATTACCCTCAAAACAAAAAGTTTATATACCAAAAAATGGAGATTATTATTTGGTGCCCTGACTCTCTCTCTCTCTCCCTCTCTGCTTTTCTCTGCTTTGCTAATACAAACAGAAGAAGAAGGAAAGGTAATAAAGATATTTTTCCCGTCTGTGAACCCAATGCCAAAACGAAAAAATGGAAGATTATCTCCAATGGTGGTATATGTATGGTTATATTTTTGCTCTTTCTTCTTCTCTGCCTCCAACCTCTGCACAAAACACCGCATCGTCCCGTTTAATACATGTAATAATAGACATACAATTTCCATCATCATTATCCTTATCCAAAAATAAATGCACAAGGGTCATTGTTAGTAGCATGCGGAGAATGCCAAAAGGGTAATTGATGTAGTTGCGTAACCGACTAATATAAAATATGTAATATATGTCAGTATAGTATGTATGTATATTATGTATTATATATATTTTGTATGCATGTATGTAAGTGTACCCATGTAACAGAATTTGGCAGGCAGGGCTCAGAAAATGTATATAAGGCTCACTAGGGAGTAGAAATAGCTTTATAGGTATTACTTTTTTTTGCAGCTAGGCAAACAAGGGGACAAACCCAAAAAACCTGAAGGGAAAATTTTTCTTTTTTTTTTCTTTCTCCAAAGTATAAAAAAAGTGGTACATATATTCAGTATTCATTCATTTTCTCAGAGGAGGATAAAAATAAGGTGAATACTCAGTGATTCCCAGTATAAAAAAATATAGGGAAATAATATATTTGATACTCTTACCTTTTGCTTGTGTATAGGAAGGACTTGTGTGTAGTAATAATAATAAGCATGTTGTTTGTTTATTTTTTTTGTTTGTTGCCTGATACCTTAGTAATATATGTGAGTTTTGTGCATTCGTGATCAACATACATACGTTTCTTTTGATTTTTTTCTGATGCTGAGTGTTGATCCTCCGGTAAAAATCCATAAAAAGCAGAAAAAGAGAGTTGAGAGAGAGCATAGAGTCCAGAAGAGAAGGAAAGGATACAAGAATATTAGAAACAAGAGAGAGGGTGATAGTAGCTTTCTCTTTTGAGTTGGCAAAGTAAGCAAAAAAAGAGAAAGAAATTTAGAGAAAAATATATGCAGGACAACAGCGTTGAACGTGAATATGCGGATGGCGAGGCGAGACACATGTAGAAAGAGGAAAAATCACCAACAAAACATGTGGTTGGGTTGCTGCTGGGACTTGGGAGGAAAAAAGGATGTTTAAAAAAATGAAGGGAAAAGGTGTGTATATAAAATATAGGGTATCCCTGACTTTGGCACTTTTACCATTCCTACTTTCAACTTGACTATTTTTTTTCTATGAAGAGGAAAGGGTTGAATTTTTTTTACCAGGATTTGTGTGTGTGTGTTTGGGTTGTAAGGACAGAAAAAGGAAACAACGCCTGGTGGGTCCGGTCAATAAAGCCTATTTTTGTTCTTACTTACATACAACTTAGTTCTTCGACATGACTTGGCTCAATCTTTTTTACATCATCGCATCACGAACAGTTGTAAAACAAGTTGGTTGAATGGAGTTGTGTGTGTGTGTGGAAAGAAGAAAGGAAAAACTAGCTCGGTTTTTGCAGTAGTAAAGTAACCAAATAAAGATGAGACAAGCTGCTTCTCGTCTTCTTATATAAAAAAAAGCATGCCTTCCGTTTCTATTTCTTTCGAGAGAAGAACAAAGAGCACAAAATACAAAGCGATGCGGCAGTAACACAACATGTCGTGGAGAGAGAGAGATGCATGTATTCCAATCCCTCTCTAGCTTTCATGTATAATGCAATAATATGAAGCAATTTTGCTGAAAGAAAGAGAAAAATGGCTATACTTTTTTTCCCTTTTTTTGATAAAACAATACGGGCGGTCACACGTACAAGGTGGGTAGGTACAAGATTGGAGATCGGGATGGCATAAAGGTTTTATGGTTTTTTAGTACATTTTTTTCCCTGTGATTTTCTCTTGATAGTCTAATCTGGATAGTGATTTGGATAAAAGGATAGATGACAGTAGTCAGCAGGAAATTTGGTGGGATTTTAAGTCAAATCCTTTTAAAAACTGTGTGGGTTTCAATGTTTTTATGATTTTTTCTTCTTGTCATTTAACGTGTTCCTCTTTAATTCAGGGAGATGCCAAAATAACATATCAAATTGTTTTTGTGGATAAGCTTGATAGGATTTTTGTGTGCGCGATCTTTGTTTTTTTTCAGTGTCAAGTGTCAACCTCAGTAAAAAGAAATCTTTCCCATATCAAAACAATCTCTAGAGAAAAAAAAGTAAATTCTTATGGGGTCATTCATTAATTACGGCATCATCATAGTATTACGTGTTGACATTACTCTAAAGATTCTACAACGCACTTGTTAAATTTTCTACCAAAACTTTAGCCATACACTCAATATTTAACGTTGAAAGCTGAGAGAAAGTTAGGAGCAAAGCTATTTCCAGCGGAATGTATGAAAGCAGTGGTGGTGGTGGTGGTTAGGGGTGGTCGGTGGTCATTACCGACAAAAAAAATCGACAACTGAAGAATAATATTCTTGTATGCATAGCCACAAGAAAAACCATAAAATAAACCTGGTTGCTTGCTGCTCGTTGCTTGCAAATCTGACCAAACTACCGTCTTCCAAAAACTTGCTTTTTTCAACCAGTTTTTTTTTCTCATTGTGATAATATGGCTGGGCTTTTGTACTTGACTGCATTTGCTTAAGTGACTCCAACAAACCAGTCGACCATCCGAAGAAAACTTCTTATTTTTTTTTAGTTCTGCTGTCTAACGATCTTATATATGCTTCATGTCGAGATGTTTTTGTTGTGTGTGTGTGGAGTATGGATACATTTATAAGGTATCCATACATATATGTGTACCTATGTAATCTTGATGATGATGACGCTCTTGCCAGTTGCCAGACTTGTGTGGTAATCAACCCAACTCGACACAGACTTTTACTAACTTTCTTTTTTTGGCGTATGTATCAACTTGTACTTGGCTTTTTACGAGGATGATTCTGCTGGCTGTACAACACACACACACACAAATACACATGAAGATATATGAAATATTAAGAAAATTGTTAAGTTTTGTTTGGTGGAGAGGGATGTGGAAAGGGTACAAACCAGTAGATATATTCACATACACTCGCATGCATACTACTCACTTTCATCATAAGAAAAGTTTATTGTCTTCCTCTTTTTTTCTGCTATCATCATCGTTTGATGCATCCGGCTTAGATGGATTTCATGTTGGATGAAGAAGAAGATGATGATCGTGAACATGATTACTGTGTATATATGTGTGTGTATTTGGTGGTAGGCGAAATTCCAAAAAAATAATGGACTTTCCCTTTCTTTCCACTGCTTTCTGTGTAGCTCACTTTCCTTAGAGGAATATGGGGAAAAGAGGAAGAGAGAAAGTTTATGATTTTCTCGTGATCTTTTATTACTCAAAACAAGAATGTTATGCGGCAGCAACAACAACAAGTCCTCAAAGTACTTGTTTACTGATTTGATTTGACTAAATAGCTCGTCTGTAGTCTCCTATGAAAAATATAGGTGGTCTATTTGATAGAGACTAAAACGATAATTCGCATTATGCTTAAAGAAAGACAAAATGCCCCAGATAGTAAATTACACGAGTTGGATTATCCAACTTAGATACGACAATTACACTTCATTCTAAAACACATCCCATATAAAAATGTAAGAGAAGGGTTCTACCTTAACACACACGTTAAACATAATTGAAACTTTAAATAAAATACTGGCGTTAAACTTTAATTTAAAGAAATTTTACAACTAGGCTAAATGGGTACTAGATAACTCATAATTTCCCTAATCTTTTAACTAAAAAAATACATGCAAAATGCAATATATATTTGTTCTTTTTGTATTGTCCGCCAAAAAAATTCCTGCTTTCAAATACTTGTAAGTATGGAGAAAAAGTGCACGTCTTGTACACTGCATACATACTAGAGACATAAGGCACATCTGTAAAATTGCCATTGTTATTATCATCCTCATCCCCACATCCTCACTTTTGTTCCTCTTCTTCCGTAAAGTATTCATAGGACGTGGACTTGACTCGGCGGAAAATACACGTCTTCTGATTATGTTTCACTTTCTGCCTCTTTTTTTCGAGAGAGAGAGAAAATAAAAGAAATCCTTTTCTCTTACTACAATTGCAATAAGAAGCCACTTACAAGAATCTCTTATTATTATTATGCCATGCCGTCCCATCCCACCAGCCACCACCTACCAACTTTCTTTTCTTCCTCCTCCTCCTCTCGCACTTGCTGCTGCTGCTGCAAACGAAAAAGGTGGCAGTTGTTCTCTACGTATTAAGTTATACGTGTGTGTGACTGACTGGTAATAACATCATATTATTGCTTTTTAGCTTTCACGTCACATCTTTCTCTGGACGAGCAGCAGCAGCAGTGGTAGTAGTAGTAGTAGAAGCAGCAGCTTGAGTAAACTGAACTGCCCGAAAGAGGAAAAGGTTATACCACTGAATTTTGCAACTCTCATGAATTTTTAAATTTTTCTCGCTCTTACTTCTCTTGTTCTACGGATTTTCCGGTAGGAGTGACGGAAAAAGCAATTTGAGTTTTTAAGGGAAACATTCTAGAGAGAGAGGGGGTGGGGGTGACGATAGAGAAAATGGTAGTGGTGGGTGTTGTGTAACGTGATATATTATGTTGAAGCAATTGGAAGCTTAACGGGATAAAATATGCGAAGGAAGAAAGAAAAAAAAGAAAAAAGTAGGAAAAGGGTCGAAAAAAAGTCAGAGAAGCAGAAAGAGACTGCCAATTATCTGTAAAGTTTTTAAATCACGGCAAGATATTATTATATGGTTTGCACGAACAGTTTTTCCCTCCTCTCGACGATTCCTATTTATCGCTAACAAGCTTTAGCCTTAATATTTTCATATAATATGTGTTTGTTTTAAATTAGGGGAAACGTATTTTTTTAACGATTTTTTTTTCGTTTTCCCATTTGTGATCAGGACAAGTCTGGTGGTGTATGTATTTCAATTTCAACTTAGCCTCCCCCTCCCCTCCCCTCTCTCAGCTTGTGATTTTCAGAGTAGTCTTGTCATACACCACTTTTATGTATTGTATACCTAAATATTGTTTGTATTTAATTTTCTCTCTTGTTTGAGACCCAAAGAAACTCGATTTTTTTTATTACAATCCTTCCTAAAGCTGTGGTTTCCTCTGATGATGGCAAAGTTTATATTTAACTTTTTACCGTACCATGCTCAACTGCTCTATATATATTTATGCGGTTATTAGCGTGTTCCCCTCTGCTGCTTTGCAATTACATGGCATATTATTTTGGCTTGATTGTGAGGTGCTCTTGCAAAGTTCTTTCTTATGTCTAGTCTATATACACTCCTTGTCCTCTGTGTAAACAAGACTATGATAACATGCATATTCCATATATCATCAAGCTGCAGTTTTGTTGCGGTTGTGATGCGGGTAAGTAGTAATAATAATCATGATCACATGAACTGCTCATAAAACTGAACGTCAGTTTTTGGGAAAGGTATATACATAAAAATGACTATTGTGAGTAGTATGAACGGAACTACATGCTATAAGTACACAGATATATTTGATGATGGTGTGGCATGTTGAAAATGGCATGCATGTTGAAGGTTGACACAGTATATTATACTCTCTGCAAAATTGAGCAGAAAGAGAGAGGAGATATTTTTAATGTGCGAGTAAAAGTTAAATTCAAGTTTAGAGTTACTCTCTGTTTTGGTTGGGTTGTTATTTTTCAATGAGTAAATAAACAGAGTGGGCATTGGAAATATAGGGATATAGGCAAAACGCAATATATAATTATTGATTATTATACGGATGGTGATGATAATCTAAAATTGCAATATTAAAAGCTTATGGTTTTGATTTTGATTTCCAAATCCACGGTATATAGAGTCTAGACTTAAGTAAAGGAAGGGGAGGAAGGTGATGATGATGGATTTTTTAATAGTAAAATGAAAAGTTTCAAAGTATAAAAGAAGAAAAAGGTTATAATGAAATGATTAAATATGATGCAATCTGCGCTGTAATATAGGGAGTTGTGATGAGGAGTAATGGTTCGTGGTAATATGCAGTGCAGGTTTTAATTCCCCTGAGCGAGATACATTTGACAAATATCTTATTTTGTGTTTGATGTCTTGATTATTAGGCAATTTGAATATTTATTCGACACCTGAATTTAAGCTGTTAATAATTAGAAGCCATGAATAATAGTACCTTATCATATGTTGATCTCTGACAGTGAAAATAATTTGTAATTTGGTATATAAATTAATCAAAGTTTTGACACATTATTTATAATTGATTTTGAATGGATAAATTTCACGCTTTTCGGTGTAATATATATTTATGCAGGATGACCAAAGTCAATACATTGACTTTGCGTTGCATATTAGAAATTTTGCAAGGTTGTTGTAAAAAATAGCCCCAAAAAGTGGCTATACCTGGCTAATAGCCAGTGGCTATCCTTTTTACTTCTTCGTGTGAAAAAATGTCTGCAATCTGAGGTCCGAATAAAAAAAGAACAAATCTACATTATTATTATTACAATATCTTAGGCACATTATGCAGACTTTTACCGTATCCAAGGTAATTTTAACAATTGTGAGCCTGTAAACTTTTTATGCAATTTAGAGTCCAATCTCAAGACGCCCATTTGACTTTTTGCTTGATATTTTTGTATTAAAAATTTCTCTGTGTCGATCTTGTAATAACTTTCCAACATTTAATTCTATTTTATTGCAAGCAGTAAAAAATATAAGAATAGCAACATTTTAATTTTAATTCTCCCCAACAAATTAAATAAAAATATGCATAATATACGACTTAAGCTGTCGTGTTGCTCAAAGCATCAAAAAATAACAAATTTCATCTTCCCGAAAAAAATAAACTTTTTCTTTCTTCTTAAAAAAAATAACCGCTTAGCAGAGAAAAAAGTATAATAATTAGATAGGCATTTCAAATGAAAAGTGGGCGAGTATATGCTGGAACACAATGCATGTATGTATGCTGGGAACACTTGCACATGTCGTGTCATCTTCTCTCGTTTTTCTGCAAGTAGACAGTCAAGTAGATCATCTTTTGTCTCGCTGAATAAAATAGCTTGTCATCATATTGCCATCGTCATCACCATCATCATCATCATCATATCAAATATCTCCTTTTTTGTGCAATTTCACTATTTTTTTCTTATTATTAAAAAAAACAAAATTTCCTCTTTGCATTTTTTCCCTGGCTTCATTGTGCCATCTTTCCCAGCTGTCATCAGTCATCATGGCGTCGTCGTGTCGGTAGACAAAGTAGACAGCAAAAATATTTGACAGATTGAATGAAAATGAAAGAAAATGTTATATACTTACTTTACTTACCTTGTATGTAAAACATGTGGAATTATGGTGGGTGGAAAAGCGGAGGCATATGCATATGACTCATGTATGACAATGGAAGTTGAATATATTTTGGCTAAAAAACTGATTGAAAGGCAGAGTGCTGCGTATTGGCTATTTCTGTTGTTGTATATCGTTTGCTTATTATTATTATATTTTGTTATGCGAAAAAATTGTCGTCTTTTGTCTATTACGAAGAGGAAGGCTTCTTTTGGGAGATTTTCTCATTTGATTTTGAAAGGTAAGGTGAAAGGACAATGTGTGGCCCTCTGCCCAGATAATAACAATATTGGTAGATATGGTCATGATTTGCAGCAGCAGTTGTACGCAGTGAAATGACAAGAAACTTGTCAGTAGTTGATACGTATTATTATATCTTATGTACATATCTGCTGACATGAACCTAAAACCCCGTCAGCTACCCGTCACATAAATATGGAGCCTTTAATCAAACTGCTCCATGCAAACCGGTACCTTATTTAAACCACCACCATCATCTCAAATCTGTGTCTGTTTGGGTTTAATTTGATAGAAAACAGAAAAAAGCGTGGCTATAAAAAATATACATATGAAAACGGTTACAGGTACATACATAAATATATACCAGCTTTAACGGTTTCACTTGCACCTGGGAGAAATGTTTTATAGCATTAATTTTCGAAAGAATATTCGTCAATTTAAACACATTTTTATGTTTATGGACATAATATGTAAATTGTGTTTACAATGCAGTAGTGGAGTATGAATGTAAAATATTATTTACAAATCCCCGATATATACTCGCATTAAAAAATTAATTTTCATTCTCCAGAACAATAAAATTGGAGGATTTACACACATCCACGAGAAGATTACCCTGCATTATGCAAAAATTCTATGCAAAACTATTGCCGTCGTTAAGAATCCAACGGTTGTATCTCCCCCATAAAGCTGCATGTCTTAAAACTCACGAGACTCTGCAGGAAAAATACTGACTTGTTTCAAATTAACTTGGTCCTCCTTAAAAACGAATACAAAAAACAAGAAAGTGTAGCGCAGACACAAACAGTTTTTAAAAATGCAGAGCACACGAGGATTTTTTTACAAAGTTTACAGCCAAAAGCGTGAACATTCCCCACCTAAAAAGCAAAACCTCATTATTTTACAATGAAAAAAGTGAAACACAAGCCAGAAAACCACTGAATGCCAGTTTTCTTAACAAATGTTTTGGTTATTTTTATGTTTACACTCGGTTATTATCATTTTGTCTTTGGAAAATAACCGTGATTGCCTTTCGTCAGTTTAGTTATATTTTTCCAATATTAGTGCTTTACTTTTCACGCACCGTTTGCGTTTTCTCTCTCTTCTTTTGTTCAAAGACCTTGCACAATATTACATTATAAAATGACCAATATATCAGGTATAATACATAGTCCGTACAGAAAAATGCCAAATATTTTTTTTCGGTAAAAGTCAAGGACAAATAGAAAGTACATATATTATTATCTCAGTCACTACATTACAACAGAGCCATTAAAACGGATGCAACAAAGTGCTAGCCACCACTTTAACATAACACATCCTGCTGTTTTCTACAATAGATTTTTTTATTGCCCTTTATTTCCCTATCCATGAACAAGAGGAGAGCACACTCGCATTCTATTCCAACTCATCATTTGCGAGCTGCATTGTATGAACATTGTGGATTTTGTCTCTGAAAATAGTCTGTCTGTACGTGTGAAATGAAAAATGACAGTTAAATATTGTTAAAGCTGTTTATCAACTTAATTTCTGTATCCATAACTTGATAAAAAATATAATAAAAGCGTATATTATTGTGTTGGCATAATATGTCATGTTGCACTACATTTGGTTTCAAATGGAACGTAGAACCATACAAAAACAACTGAAAAAAAAGAGACTCGCCAAAAACCAACAAGGTATTTTTTAGTTGCATGCAACAGAAATGTGCACATGAACAGTATATATATACATTATATACATTTATAATTATAACTTTTAATAGTAAAGGGGTATATATATGTGTGCACAAATAGTTAGCAGACATACAACACATGACACAATGTGATAACTTTTAATGACGCTTTTTATGCTAATAACATGACATTTTTTTGTGTATCGCCAGATATTTTTCTCTTTAATTTTTTTGTACACCACATGTTACATTGTTCTATTTTATTGTAATGCTTTATAAGCAAAATATTTGCATGCGTTACTGTTAGACTGAAGTTAAAATTCGCATCTTCATATATTATCTAATATAAATAATATAATAATAATATTCCACTCAATCCTTCTCTCCTCAACTTGTTTCTATCCAAAATCATGGATAATTTATCTATTTCTTCATTTAATGAATTGTCATCTAATATAAAATACGTCTACTTTTTGTATGCCCGTTTTTTCGCCTCTGCATGTGGGTCAGGTCTCGGATCTGAACCTGCCGAACCCTGCGACTCCCTCTTATTATTTGGTTTAGGGTTATTCACTGCATGTGGACCAGGTCTCGGATCTGAACCTGCCGAACCCTGCGACTCCCTCTTATTATTTGGTTTAGGGTTATTCACTGTACGTGGACCAGGTCGCGGATCTGAACCTCCCGAATCCTGCGACTCCCTCTTTTTATTTGGTTTAGGTTTATTCTCTGCAGGTGGACCAGGTCTCGGATCTGAACCTGCCGAATCCTGCGACTCCCTCTTTTTATTTGCTTTAGGTTTATTCTCATTTGCTGGTTCAGATTTTGGTTCAGATTTCGGTTCAGAGTCTTTTTTCTTCCTAAATATACGACACAATGACAATCCCAATCAATCAATGATAAACAAAAGACTGTATTATACAAATTGTAAAGTTATTTTTTTTTGTAAAAGAATAAAATGTTAACTCACTTAGGGTCTGGGACAGTCTCGTTCGAATCTTAAAAAAAACATTCGCAAACAATTGAAATGCAATTAATAATTTTAAAAACATGCATTGCAAAGTTTAATAATATACCTTTATATGTTGTCGCTTTTCCATGCTCCAAATATTTTGCCAACGCAGTATCAGATTCTATATGATGATGACCATGTGGATGGGGAGCCTCTTCATCCTTAGAAAAATTAATTTTAAGACAATTAATAATACCATACTTTTGTGAATATTAGTTAAAAGGTGTAAGCAGGATGGCCGGCCGGACAATCAATCAAATGCTTCTAAAAAAACTATTCTGTTGCGCGAATAGTTCGTAACCACAATGTGCAATGTAATATTTAATAAAGCAATTAAGAATTAACGTTCTTACCGCTGGCTTAGCCTTGCCATGACCGTGATGATGATGATCATCATGATGACCATGATCCTTCTTAACCACTAAAAAGATAAATAAAAGTAATTAGTCATTTACTTTTAAATTCTGTCAATCCCCCTTCACATTTCATATTTCAATAGTATATACAATATCCTACTATGCAAATGGCCCGATCCTGCTGTCGTCACATTATCTCCAACAACGCTCATCGTATCCTTTTCTTCTTTTGTGGCTGCACTTCCCTTAAAATAAAAAGAAAGTAATTAATTATAAAACACGCGATTTAATTTAAAAGTGGAAATTGTTAAAACAAAATGTTGTGTCGACTTACCCCGCCCATCCCCTCTGACTTATATTTCAATGCATCTAAAGTGTACAGCAGCTCGTCCGGTATAATCCCGTCCCAAAACGCATCTTTGAGCATTTCCGGGAAGTCATTGTTCAACTCGTCGACAATCTCATAACTCACCGTAATATTCCTGTCTATCAGCCAATTAACCTCAAAATCATCATCATCATCACCAAACGGACTCAATAAATTCTCTGCCACTTTTAGCCATCCCATCATGAATACAAACTCCAAAAACAAAAAGACTGGAACGTAAATGTCCACCTCATCCGGATCATCTATCAACTGCTTGCCAAATAAACAACTAAAAAAATAGACGTATGCTGCGAGCGTGGCCACTTGCGTATACACCAAAGGAATACAAATCCAATCGTAACTCAACAAATCTTGTGCCAATTTCCGAAATTTGCAAACTTCCTTTAAAAGATTGTACGAGGCGATATCATCCTGGATTCGGTTCTCTTGACGCGCCTTCACTATCGCAGCACCCGCCCAAACTAATGGTACAAAGTATTTGGGCCCAGGAGTAATTTCATTGAGGGATTCAATAATAAGACGTTCATGGGGCACAAAGAAACCTGCTTGCACCAAATCATCTAATGTTGGAAAGCGTTTTTTCGCTTGAGGGCTAATCATACAGAAAATCATAACAAGCGCGGCGTTTATGTAGCGGACGATTGTGCGCCGCAGCAGGCGTCCACGATCATCGTGACCTCGGACTGAGGAAGCCGTCACAACAGCCAAAGTGTCAGGCCATGGAGTAGTCATGTATTGATTCCACCAGCGGGTTACCACCTGCGACACGTAGAAACCTAAGATGAACTGTAAAGGGATTAAACTGGCGGCTTCTCTTGAGTAATGGACCTGAATGAGGATCAAATAAATAAACAAAGTATAATAAAAATGATTGTCATAAAAGATTTTTTCTTAAACTCAAAACATTTTTGTCTTGCTTACGAATTTATGAAAGTAAATTCTGCCTTCGTCATTAGGCTCCAGAGGAGCAATAAAGAATCTATAGGGCACATTGATACAATAGTACATAAAAACGTAGACAGCAAATTCGAGAAGGATAACTTTGTAAATGCCTCCAGTCCAGCGGAAAAGGAGCTTTCGGAAATTTCCAAAGAGAGAGCTTCCCGTTGCGACAACGTGGGTATAAACGACTGTCATCTTTATAAATTGTCTTTTCCTGCAATGATGACACTGTAAAATTCTTCATTCATTATTCTTGCCCTGGGAAAATGTTGAATGTTGGAAATTAAGAGGTCAACAAAATTCGTTCACATTTCCTGGTTTAATTTTTACATGAAATCATTTTGACAAAAAATATTGTTTGATGTTTTAATTGCCCGTGGTACCCAACCACCTGCAAAGGATAGTATTGTCCATAAATTGCTCAAAATAAACTACTGAAATGGTTGTGTTCTGTACGACCCCCCTTTAGTGTTTAGCATGCAAAACCGCAAAAAAAAACATACCTATATAGTATAAAAAAATACAGGGGTACGAATTCAATAACTTGAATAGCAATAAGAAAACTCAATTATAATTTGGGTCTTGTGCAATTTGGAATATTGGAAACGAATCGTTTTTTATTGTTTTTTTTACATCTGTCAGTATTTTCAAAAAAAACTAGAATTTAAAAAAGTTACAAATTCCGGGATTTTAAAAGGCTGTCCTTTTTACACCTTTCTGTTGTAAGAATACTCATTCCTGCATATTTGTAACCTGACAGGGTAACTATAAGTCTTTAGCCTGTATATATTACGTTACTGGTTTTGCGGCTTTTTTAGACTGCTCTTGCTCTGCCTTGAATCTGAGCTGCTTTTCATACGAGAATAAAATTTGAATTAAAAAATTATCTAAAAAATTAATTCAATACATTATGAAAAATAAGTTTGTGCTGAACCTTACTTTTGATAAACCTCAGAATCTGAACAGAGAAAATACACAAATATTATATAAAATTAGAATTTACTACATACATTAAATGAAATGATTTCATATGTTTATTTTTTGTGTCAATTAAAATACCTTTATATTCCGGAGGATGGCTATGTTCCATAAACTGTACAAACTTTTCGCCAGAACCTTCTACAGAATTTTTATTCTTGATTGGAAACTCGGGATCCTCGTGCTCATGCTTCTTAGGAGCTCCGCCAACGCCCGGAACTTATGAAATAGTATTGAATTTTATCACGATATACATAATTATTGGATAAGACTGAAAATATTTATGCACCAAGTTAAATAATATGTAATTAAGTTTAATTATTGTGTTCCTCACGATGAAAATACGAAAATCTCTTTCTCGACGCGTTTTGTGACAGCTCATGTTTACTTTTATTATCACTTGCATCCTTTATGGCCGCACTTCCATCCCCCATTCCTTCGGTTTTATACTTCAACGAATCCGGCGTGTACAACAAATCTTCCGGAATAACATCATTCCAAAAGGCATCCTTCAACATTTCCGGAAACTCATTAATCCAGTCGTAACTAAGAAGGTCCTGCAACATATGCCTGAATTGGCAAATTACCTTCAAAAGATGGTAAAGCGCAATGTCATCCTGAATTCGATTTTCACGGCGAGCCTTCATGGCCACCGCACCTGCCCATACAATAGGAACGTAGTACTTTGGCCCGGGTGTCTTCTCGTTCAAATGCTCTATAATTAGTCGTTCATGAGGTACCAGGAAGCCGGCATCAACCAAGTCTTCCAGTGTTGGAAAACGCTTTCTTGCTTGAGGGCTTATCATAGTGAACACCATATTAAGAGATGTGTTCACGTATCGCAAAATTGTCCTTCGCATGAGACGCCCACGATCATCATGACCCTTGAGTGCGGTAGCAACTACAACGGCTATGGTGTCCGGCCATGGGGTGGTCATAAATTCGTTCCACCATCTTGTAACAATTTGAGAAACATAAAAACCCAATACGAATTGTAAGGGAATCATACTTGATGCTTCTCTCGAATACTTTACCTGCGAAAAAAAAAATTATGTGAAATTAAATGAAACATTTCACAAACGTTAACTGTCTATCTAACTTACTGTTAAGCCTTGCTTACGAATTTATGAAAGTAAAGTTTGCCAGTATCGTTCTGTGGCCGGTTCGATAGCAAAAATCTGTAAGGCACGTTTATTGAGTAGTAGATTAGCATATACACACACAATTGGGGTATGACAAGCTTATAAATACTTCCCGTCCATTGGAGAAGTAGTTTTCTGAAATTTCCAAAAACGTGGCTCCCTGTTGCCACAAGATGGGTGTAGATGACTGTCATCTTATTTAAAAAAAAAATGATAATACAATTAAAATTAAAACAATGTGTATTTTTCTATTTACTATGCAATTAAAAAAATTAAACAAAATGAAAGAACCTAAAAACCTAAACAATCTAGTGATTCAACTATTAAACACACGCACTAAACTGTAACTTCTATTTGGAATAGTAGTTACATTTTTTAATTTATATACTTTGTGCTTGTAATAAATCATCTATCACTAACCACAGTAACTGTGAATAACACATTCACATTGTAAAAATTTGGATAACTGCACTTTAAATTGTTTTGTTTACAAAGCATGGAATGAGTTTTTATTACGTTCTTTCATCGACAATGATCTGTTATTATTACTATTTAAAAAAAATGTTTTGAAAAGTAAAGACCACCATTTGTTTTGGCGAAATTTGGTACACAGCGTTGGTATTAAATTTCAAGCTCGTTCCCTGATATTTACTCATATCGAAATAACTCGAAAGTAAAAGTAAATGGCTTCTTCGCTTCGTGGCTTTCTTCTGGCTTTGGATCTCTTTATTTTCATACAATTAAAACAAATGGTGAATTATTATTTTTAGTTGAAAACTTTAAAAAAAAAGAAATGTGTGATAAGTGATAATTAAATAGAACTTACTGAGATAATCGAATATCCTCCTCAGAATCTAAAAAGTGAATCACAAAATTTCAATCACTCTGCAAAAAATTATATTGAATTGAAACTCAATTGAATTGAACACCTTTGTAATCTGGAACACTTCGGTTTTCTAAAAGTTGATGTATAAATTCCTCATTGGCAGACATTCTCCTCCCTTCAGTGACAGCTTCTTCGTCCGTCTAATAAAATTCAAACAATATGACTTTATATGATTTGCCATTTTCCATTAGCAGACTTTTAACATGCATAAAAGGAAATTATTCTACGGTCCATGATTATCATTATCAATAATATTAATTTAATATTTTACCAATTGGTTTTGGACGGGATCTAAAAAAAACATAGAAATAACTATACTGCAACTGACATTTTTATTTGAAAAATATACTTAAAAATGTGTTTATATGAAATGTATTACTTTGAAAAAATGATCTTCTCGGCTGAACTAATTCCTCTTGAAGAGCCTCATTTTTTTGATCGTTTATGGCCGCACTTCCCTATTAAAATATGTTTTTTTTTATTAAATCACATTCAACATGCAATTTTATTTTTAAATTGAAATGACATGATATTATGATTGATTGATGACACATATAATATGTGTAAATTCAACATACATCACCCATTCCATCCGTTTTATATTTTAGCGAGTCCGGCGTGTACAGTAGCTCCTCTGGTATAATCCCGTCCCAAAACGCATCTTTTATTAGATCCGGAAACTCATTGTTCATCTCATCCACGATAAGATAACTTAGAGTTAGATTTCTGTCTGTCAACCAGTTCACTTCAAAATCGTCATCATCCATACCGAAGGGATCAATCATTGTAGCCGTAACTTTCAGCCAGCCCAGTACAAAAAGAAATTCCAAAAAGGAAAATATCGGGACAGAGATATCCACTTCATCCTTGATCAACTGCTTACCCATCAAACAACTAAGAAAATAGGCGTACGTGCAGAGCGTAGTCACCTGGGTATACACCAGTGGAATAGTAACCCAATCATAACTAAGCAGATCTTGTGCCATTTTTCGGAATACACAAATTTCCTTCAAAATGGTGTACAGTCCGATATCTTCCCGGATTCGACCTTCCTTCCGAGCCTTTGAGGCTACGGCACCAGCCCAAACGGCAGGCACAAAGTATTTTGGACCAGGTGAAGCTTTATTTAACTCTTCAATGATACTTTTTTCATGGGGTACGAAAAGGCCACCATCCACCATATCATCCAAGGTGGGAAACCGAGATTTTAAATGGGGACTTAGCATGCAGAAGACCATTATAAGGGTGGTATTCACGTAGCGAAGAATTGTTCGACGCATTAAACGGGATCGCTCATCTCGACCTCGAACAGTGCAGGCGACGGTGACGGCGAGCGTGTCGGGCCAAGGAATAGTCATAAACACATTCCACCACCTTGTGAACACTTCACTCACATAAAATCCCAGGATAAACTGCCATGGAATAAGAGTGGAAGCTTCTCTGGTGTAACGAACCTTCGAACAGAAATAAATTTTCAAATGACTTTAATCTTTGTTATGTCATCATCATTTAAAAACTATTATGTTAATGATTTTTACTTAAAAATAATTGTTTATAATAGTTTCTGATTTTTTTTCGCAATGACTTACAAAATCATGAAAATAAATCTTGCTGATATCTGTATCTTTCCTGTGTTTAAGCAAAAATCTGTACGGCAGTTGAATTAAATAGTAGAGAATAATGTATATACATAGCTCGGGAAGGACAAGCTTGTAAATACTGCCAGTCCAGCGGAAAAGCAGTTTCCCAAAATTTCCGAATCCACCACCTGCTGTGGCTACGTCATGGGCGTAAGCGACAGTCATGATCAAATTTTCATTGAAGGCTTCGAATGGCAATGAAAATGGTCTTTATTTGTTGGGACAGGGAGTTGGAGAATCTCAGTGAAGGGTGATTTTTTTAAGGGTGTACAAAACTTGTTCTACAAAACGATAATAATTATAGCTAAATTGTATGAAAATTAACGATATTTTTTTATTGATAATGTTTCCATTTAAGAAATAAAAGTAAAGTTAATTACCAATCCCTGACATTTGTTCGATAAGTTATCAGTTTGTTCTCCATAAACTTTTCTAACCACAGCAACTTCCTGTGAAATATTATACAAATTTCCCATATTTCACAAATCTCCAAATGAAACCAAAAATTTGTGTAATTTTGAATTTATTAAATTATTGTTTGACAACCTCAACATTAAATAGAATGATAATAGTGTAAAATTCAGCAAGAATTATTTATTATTTTTAGCAGCAGTAATTTAACGGTGAAAGTTTTTAAAATTTACCTACAAAAATGGTTCCAAAATCCAAACATCAGACAAAAAGGAAAACTAACACAAAAGCGATCTCATGTTTGACGTCTCAAGTTGATGAAGAGTATTTGTCCTTTTTTATGATCATACCTCCAGAGGTACCTGCGTTCAACGAAATACATACTATATTACGAAATATTGACGAAACGATTAAATAAATATATAATGCTAAACAAAAAATCCTCACCAGCTTCGCAGTTCAATCCTCGCCCAACTTCCCCTTTCCGACGTCCTCCAAGTCCGTTTGACATGTCGCATCCTCAATCAGGAAATCCTCAGCTTTTATCCTCACTTCAAAATGACCATTACTGGTGATAAGTTATCTTTCGAACAGCTGATATTCGTAAACGTTGTTCATTTGAAAGGAATCACTTTCAAACGGGTTGCAAAACACATCCCTTATCGCCATTTGGAAGAAGATGATGACAACTGTCCACCTCAAAATTCCTGGTTTATGACGAGAAAAAAGGTTTACTCGGGCCCTTGTCAATATTTTCAAGTAGGAGGAATTCAGATAAGGTCATTAACTGCTCCGCAAAATAGGAAAAGTTCGGCTTCTTCCTCCTGTTATTATGATGATGACGATGATGGCACAGCTGCCTACGATTATTCTATTCTTCGCAAGTACCTGATGACTATCAGTAACGACGACGTATTTAGTCACATATAGATAAGTTTGTCACCAAAAATGGTTTAATTTTTATCTTACAAGCAAGCGCCTGACAGTTTTTATTTTCACTTGTTTATATTTTTTGCGTGCATTCTCCATATCTGTTTTGATTAATAAATCCCATAATTTACGAAATAAACTTGTCCAGTTTTTAAATTATTCAAAAAATAGTTAATCATCCATATTCTTCGCACAACTAATTAATCGTGTGAATTTGTGTATTTTTATTTCATTTAACTTTTCTGTTACATCTTTAAACTCGTGTTTATTTGGTTGAATTTATTTTAGATTATTTTTGCAATTAATGAAATAAGACATGATTCATGATGATGATAGCGGCAATTAAAGTTCAATACATCAAAGTTAAGATTTTTTGGGTCCCCTATCATCTAAGAACCAAAAATGACATGACATACTTTGTTGGCTTGTGTTTTCCCTCTGGCTTTCCAATTTTCCATTTTCCAGTCAACTAAACACGAGTTATTATATGACCTGTCATGTCATGACCATGATACATTTTTTTTCACTGTCAAGTTATAAAAAATGATGAACATAGCTTCATTAATATTTCAGTGTCATTTTTCACACGTTTTGACATTTGTTGTCCCCTAGAGGGAAAAAATGTAATGCAACTTTGTACACAATGCATAATACACAATGGTGATGATGGGTGGTAGACGCTACCACCCGCCCACACAAAACACAAATGGTATTCCTCCAACAACGTGGAACAATTGACACTAGTCATTTTCTGGTATTCTGGCTCTATCATACAATTTACAATCATCTCGCTTAAAAACATGTTATTTTGTTGTTATTGTATGAAAAAATCATTTATTATATGGGAAAGTGTCAGGTGAGCATTTTACTTGTCTCCTGTGTGACCCACTTATTGAACTGTGTGTAGCAAAATATGTTTTAGAGAGAGGCAGAGGAAAGGAGTGCTGCTGCTGCTGCCTGTTTTCTGGCTAATTGTCAAAAATAACAGAGAAAAAAAGGATTCACACAAAATGACATAAAACATGACGCGACATGCATGATTTCATTCATATTTCTTCCCGAATTCCAACTGTGTGCAAAAAAAAATAAAGTAAAAAAATACTTTTGTGTTGACTTGAGTGGTTGTTGTGATTGTCAAAGACTGATGATGATACTCTCTCAAAAACAACTTGACTCAAAATCCATCGACGTAAAAAAGAAAATAACAACATTAACGAAACATTTCAACGAAAGGTTAAGGTTAACCATAAAAGTAACGCCAGCCCCGTGTCAAAAAAGTTTTTTTTTTTGTATTTTTTTCTTCTTTGTAAAGTGTAATAAACAAAGGCGCAGCAGCACTTATATCATCGTCAAAAAAAAGTTGTGGTGCGCTCAGCTCAGTACCAAACAGCCCATTACATGGTCCCCAGAATTAACATTTTTTTACTCCTAAAAAAATCCAATCAGCTTCCGGGAAAACGCATTTAGAAGGAGTGGCCAATGGGTTACTAGGTACTAGACTGAGTTGTATTTTATTAAATGAAATGAAAACGGCCATCATCACCATTCTCATCGACCGCCTGACTCCACACGTTTTGCTTTTTGGCAGGGGAAAAACAGGAAATTTGTCGCCATTGCCATCATCACCCTAAAACTCAAATAAATGGCGAAATAGTACATTTTACCAACAAAACAAAGAAAAATAAATGTATATCAAGTGCTCTCTCTCTTTTTCCTTTCTGTTTCATGTTTTTTTTCCTTTCTTCATTTCCTTGTTCTGTATTTGCTTTGCGTTTTATTTTGCACTTTGCAGATACAAAATGTTTGGCAGCAAAAGCATTAATTATAGCTAATAAAAAAAAGTTTATAATGAAATCTCGTGTTCATGCTCTTTCTTTCTCTCTTGGCATGTATTCATTGGTATACTCATGCATATGACTTTTTAACTATTTAACTGTTGTGCAAATATTGTAGGTACACACCTTTACAAAAAAATTAAACCAAGTTCCTCCCACTCAAAACAATAAAAAAGAATTGCTCGTACCAAGGTTGGTAAAGTAGCAATTAACCCGCATAATATTATGCATCATGTGTGCAGTTTCTTGTGAAGTAGCAGTGAACATGACTCATTTGACTGAGTAATTCACATACTCACATTATTATTACTCATAGTCAGAAAATTGTTCTTTTGTTTAATTACCCGATAAAATAATACTTTTATAAAAAAAATTTATTACAAAATATATAAACTCCAAAAATATATTATAAACCTATTATTTGTGTTTCCATTCCTTGGCTTATTTATTATCATTACCAACAACACAAAAACACAATTTACCTTTTTCAATTTCCCACTTAAATCCGTAATTAATTCAGCGAATATAACAGCTGGAGAAAGAAAAAATAGTGTGGCAAGTGGCAACAATGGAATAAAATACGACAAAAGCAAAAAAAGAAAGTCCTACTGCGCATTATAAATTGGAATAGTGTAGGAATGACTATAATAACAATACTCATCGCAGCAGCGGTAGTTTCCCATTCCCATACAACTCATTATACTATAAACTTAGTTATTATTAATGTAAATAAAACCTGTTTAAACCGGAAATAAGTAACTACCGAAAGCAGAACATCTAAAACGAAGCAAATAACTTTTTTTTTAATTTTAAAAAT